>JAAXYW010002706.1:0-14194 GCA_036851895.1 Orthonychiurus folsomi | reverse complement strand
CCACGCTGCCAGCCTCAAGGTTAATACGATTTACCTTTTCCATCCGTCGTGTGACTGACAATCAGTTGTTGCCCATAGATATTACAAATGATCCGGACTTCAAACAATTAACAAGTCCAGGTTTTAAACTTTTATGGTGGCCTGAAACGACGATGGGACACTTCAGTATTCCGCTGGCTGTCCCAAGGTCAACACGATTTACATTTTACATCTGTCTTGTGACTGACAATCAGTTTTACTCAATTCATTAGTTTGGGTGTAGTGTATCTGGTGGCTGGCTGGATCAGGCAAGTAAATTAAAACATAATAATCGGAATTAAAACTTTAAAATTAGTTTCCAAATCTCCAGGCGTTGGTCGGAGAGGGAAGGAAACGCAGCCACCAGTATTTGGGCCTTCCCGCATGTGATTTCTTTTTGTGGTTTCCGTTCAACTGGTGGCTGACTGGATCAGGTAATAAATATAAGTTTAATTGATCGGAATTAAAAACTTCCTAAAAATATAATTCCATTTTCTCATATTTGTAGATGATCTTCAGGGAAGGAAACATCAGCCACCAGTAATTGCTCCTTCCCGCTTGTGATGTATTTATTTTTGTGGGTTCCGTTCAACTGGTGGCGGCGGCTGATTGAATCAGGTAGTAAATATAATAATATTTATCAGATTAAAAAAGTATAAGAAATTAATTATATTTTCTCGTGTTCGCAGATAATGTAAGATTGAAGGCAACATCAGCCGCCAGCACTTGGGTTTTCTCCTTCTTGCAACCGCAACCCTCTACTAATTTTCAACGTCAACAATAAAATTGTTTCCAACTTATAATATGCAATAAAAATGTTTGACACGAAAATTTTGGTCTACTGTCTGGTGTTCTCTTACTTTGTGTTAATTTATGTCTCGCCCAATAGGGTAGCCTGTCCAGGTTTGGTTATTTCTAAAATTTTGGACCCACTCACGAGTCATACTGGCGTATTTTTAGCGTTGTATTTGGTTTAAAAAGCTTCATAATTTGATGGCAACAAATCAAAGGATCTCAAGTGAATCCATTTGTTCGTTCTTTCTTAGAATAAGCTAAGGTGGTGTAGTGCTGAGAAGATGTTTGAATATTGATAGTTTTCAAAAATTAGATAGGAATTGCATTCAACGTGAAATACCTTTCTTGCAATTTGGTAAGAACGAGTTCTTGTCGCTTGTCTATTTGTATGATACCTTATTGTTCTCAAGCAAAACATACCACCTGCTCAGATCATATACCAGAAGAATTCAGTTTTATTTCAAACCAGCAGGAAAATCATTGCTGCCTTAACTGTAGTAATGTATGAAGCACATCTTCAATTTTGTCGTCGCGAATTGGCAATTCCATCGAAACACTTTTATTGTCCACAGGTTCCCCCTCTGCATAAGGTTGCTGCATTTGCTGCTGCTGATGATCATCGTAGATCTCCCTAAAAATTTACAAATTTTCTCAATTAATAAATTTTTAGGCCACCTAGAATTCTGTCGAGTATTTGTTAACTGTAATGAAGTGCACACATAGACAAAATATACAATATTAGGATGATTTCTCTGGCATTCTGTGTAAACATCCTGGAACACGAAAGTACAAAAAAAATCTCCACTTTCACTGCAGGTAATCGGTGGGAGAAAGCTATTTGCAATTGGACCAGCCCAGTGGCCCAGTCGCAGGGCGGAAATACTGTATTTAAAAGTTATTGTGCAATCAGATTTAAATAAGCTGAAGCCCGTGTCACCAGTAAACACACGAGCAATTAACTGTCATACTGATTTGTGAGAGAAAATGCATTAGAAAATGATTTCGTTCCGCCTACATTCATCTTAGCAATTTGAGTAAATCCCCGTGCATTTAGTGCATAAAAGAACGTGCACACCAGCTTATATTCTAGGTCCTGGAACACGAAAGTACAAAAAAAATCTCCACTTTCACTGCAGGTAATCGGTGGGAGAAAGCTATTTGCAATTGGACCAGCCCAGTGGCCCAGGGCTGAAATACTGTATTTAAAAGTTATTGTGTAATCAGATTTAAATACCAGGTGCTGAAGCCCGTGTCACCAGTAAACACACTAGCAATGAACTGTCATACTGATTTGTGAGAGAAAATGCATTAGAAAATGATTTTGTTCCGCCTACATTCATCTTAGCAATTTGAGTAAATCCCCGTGCATTTAGTGCATAAAAGAACGTGCACACCAGCTTATATTCTAGGGCTATGTAGTTGACCTACCTACCAAAAATACAGCAAACGATTTACTTTATCATTGTCAGTCAGATGTTTATTGGTCCCTCCGCGGGGTTATAGGTGTAAGAGGGAATGGTACATTGAACTGAAAATAACAAGTAGAATCAAAAAGGATTCTTTATAATTATTTTAAATGTGCAGCATATTTGCTTGCCTCACGGAAACAAGCACTTTGCCATTTTCTTCTTGGTTTGCATTATTTTATATTTCTAATTTGATTGCCTATCGATAGATAAATTTTATAGGCAATTATGAAATTGGACGATTCCAGGTTAAGCGGCAATTTTCCTTATCTTAATTTTAAGTCTAAGAATTGGATGACCTGATTTATTCCTAAAAAAGGAGGGGAACATAAAAATTCAATAAATTCCGTATATTACTTTTCCTTGCCTCTTAACATCTCTGCTTCCTCATGCCTCTCCCAGCGGACAGACCAGACCTATTTTTCTCACAGGCCTTCGACCTAGTTTTATTTTACTACATTTAATGGTTGAGCATTTGTGATGGCGTGTAGCTTAATTCAAAACAAAATTTGTTGACGCTTGAAGAAACCTTAGCCTCGCCACAGCATTAATTGCTGCACACGCGACACGATACGCCCCCATTTAATTATTCAATTACTACTGCACCTCCTCCTCACTCTGAAGTGCAACAACAAACGAATAATGCACTTTTCTGGAACTCTACTTTCCTTTCCATATTCAAACAAGATTTAATTCATTTTCCTTACTTGTAAGTAAGTGGTTTGACGGTTGTTGCGTATACTTTCGGATCCTGCTCCCATTTCCCCAAATCCTCCATTCCTCCTGTGCACGTGCAAGTGAAGAACAACATTTTTATTCTTGTCAACCATCATTTGTGGTCCCGTCCCACCCGTAGACATTGGTGGTGGTGGATTCAGATTTTGAATCCTCTGATTTATTTGGGATTTGATAAGGGTCCGGGTAGGTTTGGCTAATGTCCCTTGAAGGAGCGGACATGATTGGTGAATGTAGGGAAGGCTGGTGCTGATGATGAGTGAATCCTGGTGCAGGGGCAGAAATGTAATTCACTGCTTTTGATTGTTCCGTCTGAGAATTCTCATTTGGGTAAATGTGGATTTTCATTCTCATGGGTGGTTTTTTGACCGGATGATGTGTGCTCGTAAGGGCCTCTGCCTCCAGTTTTCTTTCCAAGTACTCTAAATACAATTTGTGGAGTTGAGCCTTCCTTTCCCTTTCCTCTCTTTCTTTTAGGTCCACTCGGTACGGGCGATCTGTATGGATTTCTACGATGTCTTCTACATATTCCGGACTTGAATTCGGCTGGGATCTTTCATATTCTGGAACATAGCTTTCCTTTTTAGGTCTGTACGTGATGGAAGGTGCTTTTACCCTGGGGACGCTGGAGTACTGATCCCTTGAGTAAGGCCGTTCATATTCAGTGTGCTCAGTGGGTCGCGTTCCGTACAATTCCAAAGATTCGTAGTCATCCGGTCGAGTATTGTAATGACCATACGGGCGCTTAATTATAATTGGTTGAGCAGGTGGTCTTCTGTGTGAAGTGGCATGGCTGTGGCTCCTATCCCGATCCCGGTAATGCTCCCGGTCCCGGTCCCGCTGTCGCTCGCGATCTTCATTACTATTTTTAACATCATCCAAATCCTTGTAGTTTATCCTCGAGGAACTAGCATATGATTTCTGTCTGTTTTTATTCCTCTCCTTTTCCTTTTCTCGTCGATTGAAACGTTCCCTTTCCTCCGAGTCAAGATCCCTATCTCTGTAATTTGATTTTTCCTCACTTTGTTTCTCACGATTTGAATAGTGGCTGTGGCCGTGGCTTGGACTCCGATCCCGTTCCCGGCTTTCATCTCGTTTCCGTTCCCGACTTTCATCACGCTTCCGTTCCCGACTTTCATCACGCTCCCGCTCCCGGGAATGATGACTGTCTCTCTCCCGATTTGTCTCTGAATATTTACTCCGCGTCCGACCTTTCCCGTAATGACTCCCATTCCCATTTAATTCCTCGGACTCCCGCTCCCTTGTCTTCGGACTGTGACTGCTGTATTTTGCCATATCCCGAACTGGTTTGGGTTTTTCCTCGTAGCCAAAATCGTCAGAATAGTCCGATTCCGGCCTGTAGTGTTTCTTAGAATGATGGGATGCGGAATTTCCCATTGTTGGCTTATGGGATGGCTCCGATTCTAGATTTCCTAGACCCAAGGTGGGTCTTTTTGCAAATTCCCGGATGTCTTTCAGAAGGGAGGTTTGCACATCATGAAGTTCCTTGGAGAAATCTGATCCTCCACCCACTGACACACCACTCAAATCCCCACTGCTCTTTGGTGGGGCTGGAGGGATGAGAAGTGGATCTTTATTATTCTGCAGTTCATTATCATTTTCGTTGAAATAATTCAAAATATCTTGGATATTCGCGGCATTTTTCGGGTAGCTGTACTGGGGTTTGTGTGAGGTGGGATGGCGGCTGCCACCGCCGCCGCCGGGGCGAGGACGTGGGCCTGGCCTAGGCATTGGTCGGTGCCCGTGTTTTGGGGGTGGTGGTCGTCGACCTCGATGACCTGGCGGGGGTGGCAATCTTCTTCTTGGTGGTGGTTGTTTCTTGTTAAATGTTGGATAATGGATGGATTGGGAAGGTTCCTCTTGTGGTGAGGGAAGGGTCAACCCATAAGCTGAACTCCCATAATGGTAATTTCCGAAATCAATTGTAGGGATATTTTGTGTGTACGGAAGTGGCAAAGGAACGGGTCTTGGACCGGGTGGAAGTGGAGGTGGTAGTCGAATTCCTTGAGGTGGTGGCCGATGTAATGCTGACCTCGGTGGATAAGGTGATCTTCGAGGACGTTCGGAAACACTCGTGTCGGCAGGTAATCCGATTTTTGCATCAATTACAATTGATTTCGGACTTTGTGGGCTATCCTTTGGAATACTGGGTTTATTTGGTGTTGAGGTGTTATTTTTCGAAGTTGCAGAAACATTTGTTTTGTTTCCTGTGGGAGTACCCTGTAGGGGCAAAAAATGAATTTGGAATTAATGATCTATCTACCGTTGTTGATGGAGGTGGAGTGGTTGTCACGATTTTGGATCCTTTACTACTTGGTGAGGTGCGTTCACCACTATTTCTATTAAATTGATCATGGTGAATGTATTTGAATACTCGCATGGAGTCGGAGTCTGGTCCATTTTTTCCACTTTGTGGGATTTTCCCTTGTACACTTCTTTCAGTCCGAGTTTTTATGGAACTGGATGGCTGCACTGAGTAACACAGGCCTTGACATCCATGTCCGACCTCTGTTGAGTGTATGGCATTTTTAAATTTGTCGTTGCTACTGTTGTTGACAGAATCTACCACTACTACTACCTGGGACATTAATTGGAAACCAAATTTGTGGCAATGAATTCACGCACATAACTTGTAATTGAAGGGAAATGCACAGCACAATGCAGTAGAGATGCGACCATGCATTCATATTGATATTTTGAACCAAGCACTTTCCACCACTTTTTGCAGAATTCTCCGAACTCAAAAAAATTTCGGAGTAAATGTCAAATCATAATTAATTCTGTTTCGTTTGCTATCACTTTTCATTGGGCAAGGTGCCTGTGTGCTAAGTTAAAACGAATGAAAAGATGTGCTGAGCACATGTTGTGGAAGCCGCTGGCACTTCTTAAACTTTTGCTCGCTGTCGATTTCCACACGCGGTTTGTCTGAGACTGAGGGGATACACGTCCAAGGTGTGAGACTTAAAGTAAGTTGCTACTGAAAGAAGTTTAAAAGGAATTAAATGGAGAAGATGTTCCCATTCAACTCCAAAGACAGAGTGTGCACAAATGGCAAACCCTCCGTCTCATCCCGCTGCATTTCTTTATTCTCACTCCTTCATCCAATGAATTTCTTCTACTAGGATCTGTACTTCGCAGGGGCTTAACCCTTTTCAGAAATGCACTTCTTTCAATCCTTTGAATTCGCTCCGTGACAAAAGTGTGTTTGATAAGGAATCTGAAGTCGTAAAAATCACATGGGGAAATATTTGGACGGCAAGTGTGTGGAGAGGAAAGTAGGAATTGAAATAGTAAGGCAGCGGCAAGGATGCAATTCGACTCACAATCAACACAATAAGTAGAAAGCTGTGGAAATTAAATAACAATTCTGTCATTTAATCTCCTTTACCAATTAAAGCTTTACGTCAGAGTCCACATTTGCACTCGGATGTCAGTTGAACGTTACGCAAATTGCCGAAGCGAACAACTTGACTAAGGAAAGTCCGTGCTTGAACTTAAAATGCGTCTTTCAATTTTGCAGATCAGGTAGAGCAAAGAAGGTTAATAGGATACGGGAGTTAGCTTCAAATATTTCGCCTTTCTTGGATTATAAATTTGCTGTCCTGTGCGTATCTGATAGATAACGCATAAGCCGCCAAAATCAACTACAAATTAACTCCAGGGGGGCTTGAGAGTAATGACCATTAATAACCTCATTTGCTCGTGTCCACTCTGTCCACTCCGGTGACTAATGGTACAGCTTGTCAAAAGTTGGACAATTTTAACGCTTTTTCATTTCTCAAAATGGTCATACGCATTATTTTGTTTAGAATTGAAAGTGCACAGGTGGGCAATGGCATTGACACGCTCATCCGTCCCTAGTTTTATTTATAGAAATTTGATATCCTGTGCTGTACTCGTAGTAATTACTTCTTATTTCTACCAATTGTCGCACCTGTGATAGATTTCACTTAAATGGCTACAAAAGAATGTATCCATAGAGTTGAGATTTACTCCTAACTTTGTGGGTTTATTTTTTTGCGGCTAACTAGGTACCGCTGGTACATGCCGGTTTTTTTTTACCTCATTGTAGAAACCAGAAATGCGAACTTAAAAAATAGCATGTCATAAAATGTAGTATATTAGTTAATCCCACCCTCGTTCCAATTTTTTTTTGTTTATTAACTAACAAAGTGGCACCTTTTTTCCGGATTGCGGATTACGACGAGATGAGTTAAGTAGAAAGGGATTGTAATGGGCAATCGGCGCGCTAAACTGGAATGATTACAGGTTAGTTGAACTTTATTGTCGAGAACCAACCTTTGGTGGACGCCGACTGAGGCAGGAGTCTCATTTCTCACATTAATTACTTTACCACTTATATAAAGCAAAGGTGACTTGTTGAGAGGAAAGGTGAAGGATTTGGGTGAGGAACTGCGTTTTCTAGATCCACGAAAATATAGCGTGCGTGGCAACGGCCTTCTTTGTGTAGGTGGCCGGGCGTTGATTTGATCTGTCTGATATTAATGAGAGAGAAGATAAATGATTAAGAAGGTTAGTAAGACGAAAGTATTTTTATTTTTCCTTCAACTCCTCAGGACTCTTGCAAAAATAAGTTGACGCACGTAAAGCACATAGTTGAGCGCACACTTGTATCCGTATCATTTGCAAAATCAACACATGTGCTGTGGGAATGGAATGGGACCTAAGGAATTAACTTTAATTCTTGGAATTCCGTGCTTCATAACTGAGGCTTATACCCTCTGGCTTTGGCAGTGAACGTCGAGTGTGAAGAGAGTAAATTTGCACATTAGCCAAAGGCAAGTTCGACCACAGTCAATGACTCTGATTGCAGCAATACCAAAAAATCAAATTAAGGAAAATTACTGACCCACAAACCGAAAACCCTATCAGTGTGCCACAGATTTTATCAAGGATAGAAAAACATAACAAGTTCATTATCTTAGGCAATCTACGAATCTGGGAATTAATTGCTTAGTGTAACTTGCTTCCTGCATCAAAAGACGCATCTCATTCCTTAAATCCCGCACTGCGCAGTTCAGTTCAGGTTCATTCCCAAACCCAAATGTCTCAAGAAGGAAAGTTTTATTTCTTGTAGTTCATTTGGATTAAACATCCAACACAGACTGTTTGTCTTTTTCCAAATTTGATCACGGCTATTATTATGAGCACTGATGACACTAACAAGGATTCGTCTGACTTAGTGTGAGAATGACGGTCATTTACAGGAGATGAGATGATGGTAGTTTGTTGTACGCACAATAAGGTCCAACCCGAATGTAACACTTGTTCATTCCTCATGAAGGTTTTGCGTGGTGTGGCTTTGCATCCAATACACACATTCATATTAAATTATACGCTCATCATTTACTTTTATTTTTTTCAAATCCTTCTTGTCAACAGTAAGTGAAAGAGTGAGAGGAGGGCTAGGTGCATGCTTATTAAGGAAGGGAAAAAAAGGAAGCCTTTACTGAAAATGAATTTAGCACAATAACAATACGCGGATTCTCCATGCTGTGTGCTACTACACTAAACTACATGCCTCGTCATGGTCACTGTCTTTTTCTCTGTCAATCCTCTAATCATAATCATCCTCTCAAAATCCTCTCTTCTGTATGTATGCATTATAACATTCTTCTCGAAATGACCATCATATGTACCGGCGGTGGCACAGCGGAAAGCTTTATTTAGCTTTTATTGTATGCCCGTACAGCGGGTTTGTTGGCTGGATTGGTTATAAACGAGCTAAGGTTGTAATATTTTAATTTCGTATTTAAGGAAAATATAAGCATTTAAGATAATATACTGAATCGTTTTCATTAGGTTTGTTCTCCTTATAAGTTGAAAGCCGATAATTTCCTATCTGTAATTTCTTTTAGACTTTTCTTGCTAATCCAAAGTTTCAGCTGGTGTTTTCAACCAAATAATATAAAAATAATTGTTACCGAGTGTAACCGACAGTCAACTAGCCAAAAATGATTAATTCGAAATTTGTGAAATTTTAAGTGCACTGCTGAATTTCAGGTGGACGCCAACTTCTTCATCAATATTTATTGAGTTTGAAGGGTGGTCTACAACAGGTGAAGCAGCCTAGCTTATGTAGTTGAGAATGATAAACTATCTTTAAGATTGGAGACAGCGGCAAAGGGCAACGGACCGCAGCACGGAAGGGTTCTTCACACATTTATAAGCTCAGCTCACCGCATTCATTACCTTTGTTACGCTTATCCACTCAAATGATAAGAAAACGTAATTTAATACGTTCTCACTGTCTGTGCATGTTGTACATCGATTTGTACTGTTTATACCATAATGCACGGGGAAGTATTTGCATGCACTAACCAGATTAATCTAGTTGCTGCTGGTGTTTAGCAGCATATCATCTTACTGTGATATCATTGGTCTTATTTATTGAGCAAAATAAAGCTATAATTTGTCATTTCTTTTCACAGACGCCGAAATAATAGTATAACTCGCAAGCACTGCTTCAATTTCTTTAAGCTTAAGGAAAATAATTTGCATGATAGAATAAAATCACATCTCGACCAGCATCCGTTTCAAAGTTGCATATATTATATATTTTTTGTCATAGTATGGGTAATTTGTCAGTTTTCAGCTGCTAGAGTATCTTTATAAGAAATTTTTTGCGAACTAAGATAAAATGTGAATTAGAATTTGTTTATATGATTTTTTCATTTGGGATTCTTCGCCGTCGTGGGTTCATTGTGAGAAAATGCTGGTCAAGATCGACTGTGTATCTAACCCCCCAGCCGGTTTGTTTCATTGTCTTCGATCTTGAGGTCGTCGCTTATTCCGTCCTCCGGTTAAGGCCCGATTCCCCGGGGATGATCGAGGAGCCCGGGATTTTGCATCATTTTGTTGTCCAATGGCTGCCCGATTTTGCCCCTGGGTTATACGAGTAACCCGCGATTTTGTATCGTCATTTTGTCGGTTATGAGGATTTGCTTCTTCATTCACTCGCTCTACGGAGAAGCGATTCTCAATGATTCTTGTATATCTGGTAACATTCTCATAATAACCCTTCGGCGGTGGCGGATTCTCCATCTCATTGTCTGTATCGGTTAGTTCCTGAAACTGGGTGTCCTGCTGCGGAGATTTTACAACGGCCATTTGTTCGGAATCATCCTAGTAATCAATATGATTTCAATCAATCGCTTGAAACAATTTTGTGTAAGTCATTGAGCAGAAGTATTTTAGACATTTTCATACCGCTTCCATTTGGCCAAGGAATAGTTGTTGTTGCTTCTGTTTCATCTCAGCCAATTCATTTCCTTTAGGTTCACCGTTTGGATTCCCGTCTTCCCCGGGTAAACCTCCACCGTTTGCTCCTTTTCCACCAGCTCTTTCACCATATGAATCGAATGGCCGACCACCACCATATTGTTGTCGACCTCCGCTTCCATAAACTGGTTGACCATAAGAATCCAACCACGGACCAGACTCTCGTCGCCTTTGCTGCTCCTGACATTCATCTATACAAGCAGATCTCAGTTCACAAATTGTCGGAGGTCGAATACGTCCGCAGAGTGCCTCCCTGACACTGCACAACGCCGAACATCTCCGACAAGGATCACTCATTCTGTTGCAAAGTCCACCTCCATGACCCTGGCTGAAAATCCGCATGGGTCCAGCTGGGGATAAAGAAAACATATTATATTGTAATTAAAGATGTGGCAACAGTTACAGTAGCAAAAACTTGAATCTGTAATTTACGACTGCAATCCAGTATAGTCGTCGGTGGACGGGATCTCAGACATTCAACGTACAAAGGAGGACAAGTCGGTTTGCAACATTTCTGTTTCGAGGGGCAAACCATCATCATTTTAGTGCAAGGATTCCTTGCGCAGGGAGAGCATTGTGGTGGGAGGGATTGTTGTGCAAGTTTGCAAATCACTGGTCTTGGCCTGCACCTTCGTTTCATAGGGCAAAGTACGACCATCGGATTTGGACAGGGCGGCTGACATTGACTGCCCTCCGTTCCTCCTTGATCCTGTCCAGCCGGATTTGGCTTTGAAAATCCATCCAGAATGGCCTTGTCCGTAATCGGATCGGATGGACCGCCTGGTTTTGAATCAAAAGGGATCTCCGCCAAAGCCGATTGCAAAGTATCGTCTTTTTTGTAATTCCCCCCCTCCTGGTTGCCAGTAGCACAGATCTCCGCATTGTTTCCTTGCTTTCCTGCATTTATCGCACTCCAATTCTCTCGTCGACATTCATCAGTACAAACCGAATAAACTTCGCAAACCGTTGGGCATCGACATGTTGACCGTGAAGGTCTTCTTTGTTCACAACACTTTGGTCTACACAGTGAATGATTGGCGCACGATCCGGTAAGGTCAAACATTTTCATCCCAGGAACTAAGTCAAATTAAAAGGATGCGTATGCAAGTTATGATAAATATTAAATAATTTACATAAGTTTGTGTGTTAAAGTGTGTCGTATTAACCGCATAGCTCCCTTCGACGGTCTAGTGGCGACAACGACGGAAAAGTTCGATCACATCCAATTCCTGAGACGAGCATCGGGCAATTCTGAGGTCTGCAAGTCCGCCTCTTCGAACAACACGACGACTTTGGACAAACTGGGAAAACCTCCATCATTTTGCAAGGACTACATGGATTACAGGAGCTTTTACAAGTCGTAAAAAACCGTACAGAGCTTGACTGCGGACAACACCGCTTCTTTTTCTTGGGACAAGTCTGAATGTACCTCCATCATTTTGCAAGGACTACATGGATTACAGGAGCTTTTACAAGTCGTAAAAAACCGTACAGAGCTTGACTGCGGACAACAACACCGCTTCTTTTTCTTGGGACAAGTCTGAATGCAGAACGGGACGCAGCACTTCACGGCTTTGGACTTCTTGCGGCAGCAGCAGGTAGTCTTGGGTTTGCAACAACTCTGTTGACATTCTTCTTCGTCAGAATCGTTATCATCTTGACACGAAGAACCACATGCTCCTTGTGACCCATAAGATTGACCCTGCATCCCCATCCCATACTGTGAAGTTAAAATACTGGTTAATATCAAACAAAAGTATAGTATATAAACTTTAAATTCACCTGGCCTGAGTTGGGTGGACACTGTCCGGAATCTTGACCAGGATAAGCACCAAATCCTGCCCACACTACTCTTGGTCCCCCTTGACCTTGATTTACCATTGATGGTTGGGGCTGCATTCCTCCGTTAGCAATTGAGCCTGGCGCCATATTTGGATCTTGTATGGGAAAACTCGAGGGATTCTGCATTGGGTAACCTTGTCCAGGTGGCATCCCATTTTGCTGAAATTGCTGTGGAATCCCTTGCGGATTCATTTGACCTTGGAATTGTCCTTGGGCTCCATTTGGGAAGAATGGCTGGCCTTGCCCTTGACCCGGCTGAGGATTCCAATTGCCTGGTGGGTAATAGGATTCCTGGCAGGATTGTTGTGATTGTTGAGGGAAACCGCACAATGTGACTGGAAAACATTGTTGCTGGGCCCTACAGCAGGAATGTGACTTAGGTTTGCAGCACGGGTTGTATTTCTTCTTCGGGCAGGGAGCGGGGCATATGCTCACACATGGGCGCGGACAACGATGTCCCCCACCATGACATTGACCCTGAGGACGTTGGATGCACAATTGGAACTGTAACTGTTGAGGGTTAGCTCCTTGCTGGTACGGCATCATTTGGTTCGGATTTTGTTGGAACGCTGCTGGATTCTGCGCTTGTGGCCATTGACTCTGGGCCTGCCCTGGGTTCTGCTGGGGGTTGAATTGACTAGGTGCAGGGCCCATGAATTGACTAGGCGCAGGGCCTAATTTCCAAATAAATTATATTCATTAACTCATATATGAAAAAAGATATTTTGGATTCAGGGTAACACCATACCTTGAAATTGCGAAGCATTGTCAATGCTGTTCCTTCCGTTGAAGATTGATCCAGCTTCCGGATAAATTTCCATCCCAGTTGGCTCTTCCTCGGGCTCGTTGATATTCATCTGGCTTATGGATCTCAAATCGTCGTCGTCCTCAGCATCTGGTGCTCCATACACACTTTGGCCGTCAGCCGCACTAGGGGCAACACTTTGACCGTCTTGATCTTGATACACGCTTTTTCCGAATTGACTGGGGGCAACACTTTGAGCTCCATACACACTCTTGGCTCCAAAGTTGCTTTTGCCGTCGTTAAACTGACTAGGTGCAACACTTTGAGCTCCATACACGCTCTTGGCTCCAAAGTTGCTTTTGCCGTCGTTAAACTGACTAGGTGCAACACTTTGAGCCCCGTACACACTCTTCCCTCCAAAGTTGCTTTTGCCGTCCTCAGCCACACTAGGGGCAACACTTTGGCCCCCGTACATACTCTTGGCTCCAAACTGGCTAGGGGCAACACTTTTGCCGTCGTTGAATTGACTAGGAGCAACACTCTGAGCTCCGTACACGCTCTTCCCTCCAAAGTTGCTCTTGCCATCGTTAAACTGACTGGGGGCAACACTTTGGCCGTCGTTGAATTGACTAGGGGCGACACTTTGGGCTCCGTATACGCTCTTCCCTCCAAAGTTGCTTTTACCGTCGTTGAATTGACTGGGGGCAACACTTTGGCCGTCATTGAATTGACTAGGTGCAACACTTTGGGCTCCGTACACGCTCTTTCCTCCAAAGTTGCTCTTGCCGTCGTTGAATTGACTTGGGGCAACACTTTGAGCTCCGTACACGCTTTTCCCTCCAAAGTTGCTTTTACCGTCGTTGAATTGACTAGGGGCAACACTTTGGCCGTCGTTGAATTGACTAGGTGCAACACTTTGAGCCCCGTACACGCTCTTCCCTCCAAAGTTGCTTTTGCCATCAAACTGACTTGGGGCCACACTTTGAGCTCCGTACACGCTTTTTCCTCCAGCTTGACTAGGGGCAACACTTTGACCTCCGTACACGCTTTTTCCTCCGGCTTGACTAGGGGCAACACTTTGAGCTCCGTAGACGCTTTTTCCTCCGGCTTGACTAGGGGCAACACTTTGACCTCCGTACATGCTTTTTCCTCCGGCTTGACTAGGGGCAACACTTTGAGCTCCGTACACACTCTTCCCTCCAAAGTTGCTTTTACCGTCGTTGAATTGACTAGGAGCAACACTTTGAGCTCCGTACACGCTCTTCCCCCC
>JAAXYW010002705.1:0-14199 GCA_036851895.1 Orthonychiurus folsomi | reverse complement strand
CCTTAAAACTTGATTCGGCCAATTGGCCACGTCAATTAAGTCTGTCGAACAGAGTAAACTCTGTGCTGCAGGCCTCCATATATATATATATATATATATAAAAGCAATAACATTTTGGAGGTATTTGGTGTTGCGAATAATATTAGCAAGGATTATTCATGTATTTTGTGCCCTGGTTGAGTGCACTATTCAGACTCCTTGTACGTTCATCAGGGTGGGCAAACAATAAGCTATTACAGCAGCTGTGGAAGCTTATTTATTGTTTACCCACCTTGCGTTTAACAGATTTTAAAGCCAATACTGTGTTTGGTATATATGATTCAGGGAAGAGTCACCAAGTCTATTACGAGAGTTCTTCTAGCTGAGTATACATAGACTCAATATAAATTTTAAACTTTCATACTTTTAGTAAGGGGGTCAGTTGGTCATGGCAACGAAGACAATATTACATACATGGTCATGATCTCGGTCATGATTTGCAGCAATTTTTTTTCTAAATTAAATTTTTGCATGACAACCAGCATGACGTTATAACATATTGATCAAACTTTTAATTTGCCTTTACAAGTGAGCTGTCGCTGCTTCTACCCTTTGAAATACACGATACATTGGTGACCGGTTAGGTTCACAATATTTTACAAAGAATAAGAATCACCTATTTTAACCAGTGACGCCATTGAGTATACAATTAAACACAATCTATACTTCACTACACAATGTCTTTTACAAAAAACAACACGAGAGTTGACTGGAACACTACGAATGACGCCAACATCATAGCAACTAAACCATTGGATATAGAAGTTTTACATGAGTTGTTCTTGTGGCTTGACACAATACCTCTTAGTCGCCCGAAAAGAGAAATACATGCGGATTTTTCTGACGGGGGTAATTTATTTAATAGAACTGAATTGTCTAAACTAAAAAAGTCAATACAAAATTATAGAATTTTGCTCAATAGTTCTATTTGCGGAGATCATCCACTACTTCTTCCCCAGTGCTGTCGACTTGCACAACTTCTCCGGATGCTCGTCATATAAAAATCGTAAAACCAACTGGGATACCCTTAAAGCTAAAGTTTTTAGAAAAATTGGTCTAAGACTAAGTGATCAGCTTATTAGACATGTATGCCAAGCAAAGAGTGATGCTATAGAAAAGGTAATTACGCATATTTTGTATTAAGTGTAATTCAACCTAATAATTTTGAAATCCCATCCAACAATTTTGCAGGCTCTTTATAAAGTCTATAAAATTGTTAAGAATGAGGAGCTAGGGCGTGAGAATAAAATCGGTGGACGAGCACTGGAGAGCAGCGGGGATACGGCAAGCATTAATAATTCGCTTCAAGAGAACATCAGGAAAATTGGCGACGTAAAGATTTCAAAGAAGAGTAATGATTTAACTTTGGAGCGAGAATTGGCTTCAAAAAATAAAGCTATTGAGAACCTGACAAGTACTGTGACGGAATTAGAATCAAAGGTATGTGCTGTGGTCCTAATCATTCTGACACATATTTACTCTGGTTCTTACTATTTGCTCTTGATTTACAGTTAAAGAGATATGAAGTCTTGATTCTCTTGAAAGATGCAAAATTGAATGAACTATCACACACCCTTCTTCAAATGGCTGAAAGTAGGGAGACCTCTGATCCCACCAACTGACCATATTTTCTCTAACTTGTATTCTTGTGAGATATTTACGTCCCGACCAGCTGAAACCTGGCGAAGATAAAACGGTCATACGTATATAAAAATGCATAGTTCGTCAAATATATATTTGACGAGTAGAATTATCCACCAGTGAAGTTATAATGATCCAACAAAGTAACATGTGCAGCAATATACTATTGAATTGATAACCAACGTCACCTTTTAAAAAATGTGCTTAACAAACTCGTAAAACTATAAAATGGTCAGATGTTTTTGACTGAACCGCAGTGTGCAATTATTTAAATTCCTAATACGCCAACAATGAGAGAAATAATTATTTATTTTATATTTATTTGATTTATAAAACTGAACATCCGAAACTCAACTCATGTACATAGGCTAGAAGAGAACGAACAACTGTTAAATGTCGCTAAATAACTACATTCACATGAGCTGTAATGAGGACTCATTTTATGACATCCCACCCATTGCATTTTAATTAATCAGAAGTTGCATGATCTTGTTTTGTATGTTAAACTCCGAACAGAGTAATGCAAGCCAGGAGACGTTTTAACATGTGTGAGGCGGTTCGGTTTTTCCTTCACACTCCAGGGTTTCTTTTTCAAATCCAATGCTGATTTGTCCGCATCCAAAGGCCGCTTCCCTTTGCTCCTCCAAACCAGGGCGTTTGGTGTGCAATGCAGCAGGTACACCGCTACCGCTGCTGTGAACATTACCCATAAATAATTTGGATTGATGCGTTTACATCAAGAATCAATTGAATGGAGTCAAGGATTTGACTCGACTACAAATAATCTTGCAAGAAAGTATAAAAAGTAATCCAATGAAGTAAAATACCTTGTATGGACGTAAACAACTAAAAATGTGACAGATATACGACAATACGTATACTGTACGTTAGACCCCCAAGTGAAGTTCCCCCCTCCCTAATAAAGTAAATCGGTACAAGGTAATAAAAATTTCTTTCAAATCCTTGTAAAATGAAAAGGCTTGGGCCTGAGAAGGACGAGGAAAGAGACTCAGAGAAGGAGATTTTAACTGACACTTGTCGCCATAATAGGTTTGTCATGGAACATGAATTATATTTCATTGGACGGAATCGATGGTGGAAAGCTGTTCCTCCATGAGTTGGAAATCCACGTCGCCTGCACTTCACTCCGTCCCAAGATAAGGAGTACGGAGTGCCGGAAGAATAAATGTTTTAGTGCGTGTGTAGGAAGGGGTTGAGATGGGGTGGGGATCGTTTGGGGGGAAGGCGGGCATCTGTACACAGACAGTCAACCAGTTTATTAAAAGCAAGCAATTTAATCGGATCCGGTCCCCGGCTCATCCTCTTGTTTTTGAATGAGCAGAGATCTTGTTAACTAAGATAGAACACGTTCCGCTCTTCATGGAAGATTAATTTGAAGGAAGGAAAGCTTTTGCCGTCGTCTCAACAATCGCTTCCCGATAACTGCTACTCACAACGTGCTTCAAATAGTTTCAAACAAACTCCGTCCTCACAACCCAGCTCCCAATTTAAAATGAGTAGGAATCCTTCCTCACACCATTTCTATCAGAGCTGACGGCTACGTACATGGCTTCAACCGATTTTCTTTCCATTTGCTACTTTTATTTTTAGGATTCTTCAATGGGAAGACTTAAAAGGTTTAAATTTTTATGCTGCATGACCGATTTTTTATTATTCTTCTATCTTCTACTTTTTGTTAACCAACTTTGTCAAAAGAAAAACTTTATATGATTTTGATTCTCATGGCCATGACCAAATAGTGCTGATTTTAGAATACTGAACTTAAGCTGATATCTAGCAGCTTCCTGGATTTGATACAATACTCTTGCCAATTTATCCGCAGTCTGTCTTTGTGTTATCTTAAAGGAAGATTTCATCTAAGCACCAAATATGCAACTGCAGTACTATTACAATATTAAGCAACAAAATGCTCTGTGCTAATTAGCATGTCTTCCATGACTCAACATTAAACCAAATGGTAAAATGTATAACTGATTGATGATTCAGCGTATTTGTACTTGGTTTATCTTAATGCTTTGATGTATTACACAAATGAATATATCAAGTCAAATCATTTTAAGGACGGCATCAAATTTGACTAATGCATGACATGTCGCCAGCACCAATAATTCAGATTAACATAATGTTTTAGCTGTAATGAACTAACTACCTTACCTCTTTCAGTTACTAGAAAAGCATATTATAATCTGCATATTCAGTTGGCTGTAAACTGAAGAAATTTGTCAATCGAAGAGCTTCAAACTTGGAATTACGTAATGAATTGTGAACCTTCGGTTAGAAAACGTTGGGAGCATTTAGAGGTCTGAGTTTGTAGGAAGTGACGAGCTTAGGGCGGATGTTCACAAGTCTCGCCAAGATCGGAGAAAGTGTCAAGCTTGACTGGAGCAGAAGCAGAGGAGTACATGATTCGAAACGCACTCTTCTCCAAATCCTGGGATTGTCGTTTGTGGATTGAATACATAGCCGGGAGGGCAATCCACTCTAATGGCCTACCTCATTGAGATCCATGGTACTTTAATCTCCCTGGTGCTTGGATCCCCCATTGTCGGTGTCCATCATTTGTCACCAATAAGCAAATCATGGAGAACCGGCGCGTATAATTGGAAGGCGAGTCTCAATAAAACCAAAGGATCAGGAATCCCTGAAGGGGAAACGACGTCTCATAACAGGATCCTTTCCTTGGTGACTTGTCGTCGTCAACTCCTTCAACTTGGAGTTTAAGTGCCCAACATGAAGCCAAAAAAAAAGTCACTCAACTCAAGACCATCGCGTCGTCTCACATGACACGAGGATCTCATAATACAACCGTTTCAAAACCTCATCTCATCTCTTTTCCACGATACCAGCTGCTTTGCCCTCCCCGCCTCGGGTTGAAGATCCTCGACTTCCAAAGGGTACTCCAAACTCAGTACATCCCCGTCCATCCACCCGTAGTAGCCCCAAACTAATCAAGTCCCAGAAACTTTAATTCCTTACGAAGGGGGAGGGCAATCCTTGTCGTCGTCAACGGCAGCGGTGGTGAGTTTAATTAATTACTTGGTCCGTGTGTGTGTGTGTCAGTTGTCTATGCAAACATAATTATCAAATACGAGGCGGAGTTTTAATTTAATCATGTCATAAGGATATCACTTGATCATCAGAATCCGAAGCCAGTCTTTCCATTAAACAAAAAGGAGAGCCCGGTCCGAGTAGTAGGAGTGAGTGAGTAGTTGGTGGGGTTTAGATAGAATGGGATTGGTTGAAGTTTCAAATGGAATGATAAACAATTCCTTTCATTCAACGACGACGAAGGCACGGCGGACGGCGACGTCTCCCAGCTGGGACTCATCTTCATCTGCCAAACAGGAAAGGAGATGGAGGAGGATTGACTTACAAACCAAAGCATTAAGTCATACAATAAAAGATATGGAGAATGGATGAAGGCATTTATTATTACCTATTTAAGATGTTGCAGTTGTCGGATGAGTGGAGTAATTGAACTGCATGATGAGTGAACAAACATGTTTCGCCGAGCCCAAACTGGCAAACTGAGCAAGTAGGGCTATTAAGTACAGAGACTGACGGAGAAGGACTGGAGGTCAAATCAACCTCAGGATGACGACATGCTCAGTTAAATAAACCAACTCCTTTAACCCATACAACCATACAATTCTTTTCTCATCCAAATACGTTGAGGATGATTAATGATTCATCCTTTTCTCTTACCTCTGCCTCCAATCACAACAGCTCTGGCTCCCTCCGTCCAGTCCAATGTGCTAATTGATGGAGGGGCCCATTGTCAATTTTTCATGCCTCATGACGTCCATTTGACTTTACACTGTTGCAGGCGGACAAGAAACATGATGAGCATTTACCATTTTGATAATTTAATTCCCAATCCCTTTAACACTTCCCTCTTGCTAGTAGAGCATGATATAAACATGCATTGCATGTAATGTGTTTCCCTTAAAAGGAGCAATGATCCAATCCACTCAAAACCCAAATGAATAAGTTAACCTGATCGACTTAAAATGTATCCATTTTATTTATCAGATCTGAAAAATCCGACAAGACACGACTCAGACGTTTTTTTTCTCCTGTAAGAAACTAACCTGCTGATTTTATAGGTTTGTAGATGGATTTGCGTGTAAAGCCCTTCAGGATTACCTCATTCTGTACTCAATTCCTTCCATTGAATGGAAGGATGCAAAGAAGCATGGGATCTCAAAAGCAGATGGGGAAGATGTTAAATCGTTAAGTGATGATTTGAGTACTGCACTGCACACGCTTCTCAAGTGGATGAAGGAGACGCTCGGAGTTGCTAGTCCATTCCTTTAAGTGCTGAAGTTTTTCAAAGGGAGACTTTGTTGGAAAAACATTTTGTATGTGGGTATGGTATGAGGTGAGTAAACGGATGAGATGTACTTGGGATTCTTAAGTACATGGAGCACGCATACCTCATAAGCCATTAAAAGAAGTTAAAAGAGCATCAGCAATGGAAGGTGTTTTGTTCCTTCCAATTCACACAGTACGTACGGATTCCATCCAAGGATCAACACAAAACTCTGTTTATTAAAGTGAAGGAGGAGGATTAAAATCAGTCATCTTTCTCTGTGTAATCTTTTACCGCGACGCCAAATCACCTCTTCAACACTCCCTCAGCCAAGGGATGACTCAGGATTGTTTCCAATCCTTGGAATCTGATCCCTCTGTCGTTTAATGGCTAAGGTAGTCAGTCAGTCGGAGCAGTTCTCATCAGGATTCCACGATTCCAGACCCCATGATTGTTCATCTTCACTTTGCAAATCATGAAGGAAATAATTGTACTGTAGAAGCTGAAAGTGAAATACAATAATATGTGTAGAGGTGGAAATCTTATTGGAAGGAAAGGAAAAAGCAATGGATGCGGATAAAATTCATTTTCATTAAAAGGAGCGAGTGGTAGTGGTCTAGTTTCCAAGGAGAAGGAAGTCCCCCCTCCATCATTCGACATCTCCGGTTAATTGGTAAGAGGTTGTGGAAGTCGGAGAATGATTTGGTTCCCCTACATTTTTTTTGTGTATTTCCATTTAGTGAAGTGAGTGAGTTGAGAGTCCCGAACTCCCTTCATTTCTCCACTTTGTCCGGACCTCGTCTCCCCTTCCCCAGTCAGTCGGATGCGGGACACCTTGCTGTGCACAACTCTACTCCTTTCCTCCGATTTACCACGTGCGACCGTTTAGCCCTTCTTAAACGGTTTGAAGTTGATTCACTACTGAATTGAAAAAAAATACTGCTTGAGTGGATAGCCGATTTTCATTAAGTGTGAAGTGAGTGAAGTGGTCATTGAACATTTTCGGATTCAGGTCAAGGTGCAAACCGGTAAGAAGTTTTTTTCTTAATGGATATTAAATTGTTTAGGGTTACTTGCTACGTCACATGGAATTGCTTAGGTTATTCCACTGTTCTAAATCAGAATTTTTAAATGTGCCAACTGCCTAGGAATTTATTAAGAGATACATTTAATTTCAGGGAGATATTTGTGCAGTTAATAATTTTGTTAACATTTTTAAAGTACAGTTATAATTCGGCAAGCGCATACATTGCAGTTAATACTAAAAATTAAATTGAACCCCACACATCAACCAGTACAAGGCACAAATGGAATACATACATATAGCATTTAAATAGGAGCTAAAATATTTGTGTCGTCGCGCGTCGGTGTTCTGCCGAGACCTGAAACTTTTGCGACGTTTATTTGTTTATAGAAAAACATTCAAAAACATATTTTATACGAACCAGGCACGATCAAACGCCAAGCCATACACATACCTGCACCTGGACTGATTTTAAAAACAGGCGTCGCCTTTCCATCCAAATTGCATTGGAATGGAGTGATCGTTCCTGAATTGTTTTCATTTATTTATAAGCAAGTAATCTACTAATAGCGATTGCATCGGTAGTATGTGCGTGTGGTAGGGTAGTTGCCGGTGCGTGGAAAGATAGCGTCGCATTTGGAGTCATACAAAACAAAGCCCCAAATACACAGTCTCACGTGAAGGAAAGCATACATCTTTCAAATTGACATAATTTAATTGGCACTTGCTTTCACATTTCCGCCAATTTTCTCTGCTGTGGGTCCCTGGTTCCCTTGTCCACCATGCCAATGCCATAAGGCTAGCCTTCCTATGGCAATTAACGACGGAATCCAAATCCCATTTGAAAGTCAACAGGATAATTTATGGGGTGAAAGCACGGGGCAAGCTTTTCTATTGTTAACATCGTCGGATTCACCTAAATATACGTAGCTCGTATAAGATTTTAACTCATTCTCGCTCATTCATGTCACAGATATTGTTAACAAATTACATGAATATATAATCCCCGGATTTAATAAAGTTTTTACTATTCCAAATTTTATTTTTATATGTAACTTATCTCGGTTTAAAATAGAACTTTTAAAAATCCACACTTTACAATTTGTAACATTTTAATGAATACATCACGATTCCAATTTAATATATCAGGTAGGCAAGTTTAAAAGTTTTATTGGAGGGTTTCTTAGCCCAAAAATATTGACCACGAGCCAGCCTCTCCTTATAATTATGTCGAGTAATGCGATGGCATGACATGCTTGTCACTTCCCCATCAAAAACACTACTCCATCACTTGAGTCCTATTAAGAATGTTGACTTAAACTCCCCGTCATCTCCATCCCCACTTCCCCCCATGTAAAGTTGCCTACCCTACCCAATGACTTCATTATCCATTGATACGGGTCTCCGGTTGAACAGATCCAAGCCATTAAGAGAGAAATAATAGGGTGGCGGACTTCAGTCCCGCCAAAGGTCAATCCCGATGAGCCATTAGCTGAACCCTGAGTCCCTGTGACTAGAATTCCCAAGTACCCCTCTGTTGTCCTTTGTGAATGGGAGGAAGGAAATATGAATGTGATTGGAGCCCCCCACTATGTGGTATGTACTAATGTACACATACACACAAGGTGGGATGTCAGAGGTTAAAATTGAAAGGGGGGTATTTGGGAGACTCAAGTGTTTCAGTTAGTGTGGTCATGGGATGGGAGGATACGGGTTTGACCGAAGGAAGGAAAAAAAAAGTTTTATAAGTTCTCTCTTTCTTGACTCACTTCATTCCTTGGGCTAGACTGGGTTTGGTCCGGTGGAGGAGTCGTACGTACGAAGTCGTAGTCGTAAAGAAACAATGTCGAAGGAGGTAAGTTTGTGAAGGAAGAGAGAGAGAAAAGGTCTTTGGTAATAAATGGCGGTGATAAAAGTCGATTCGGATGGAGTTCTTTTTGTGAGTCGAGCCGACGTTTGAGGCTTTTCAGGCCTTCGTACTCCATCCCCCCCCCCCTTGTACCTCCTTCACATCTTCACTTCCTCTCGTCCCGAATTTTAAGATGATGAGACAGCCTCAAAAGACGTTCAAGTGAGTCCAGGATCCGAGATCCCTTCCCTATGCCTCGGATCTTCTCTTCCATCCCCTCCTCATTATCAGATTGTTAGAGCCAAGCACGGGCTGGCTGCATACACAAAGTTTAAGTGCTTGGCTGCCAAATCAACTCTGAAAATAAGTTGATGATTCCGATCCCTGCCTCACTAGCCTAGCAATGTAATAGACTACGTAACTATATGTAATGGAGGCTGCTCTTCATGGTGGCCCAAGGAAAACGCTTGACTGAGCGAGCGGAGCTCTGAATTTGATATTCCAGTCTTTATGACATCACATTAAGTCACAATTACTCAACTCGTTGGAAAAAGGAAAAGTTGAGCCGAAATAATGTCCAGTGATAAGGATGGGGGGATTGGACATACTCGGGATGGATTTTCATCCCTCACATTTTTATTCCATTCCTCGTTGAATTCGAATCCCTTTTCATCTCCGTTCCACTTCAATTTGAATGGATTAAAGGGATGTGCCCTGGATGGTGTTTGGAGTCATGTTTCAAAAATCCGGGACCAATCCATATAACGTCATACTATGGGGACTTGGGCTATTAAAATTGTTCTGTTGGATGGATTTGACTGTCTACTTGGATATTAAGGCCCCTTCACGCCATGCCAAGTCACGCTTTGCTATTTGGTTCTAGGATTGTAATTGTTTCAAAATCCTATCCTAATCATAATTTTATAAACTGTCATCCGTACATTTACGTATACAATTCATTTCCATCACAAATTTGATTGTTTTGCCTCATCAGATTTTTAATAATTCCCGGAAATAGTGAAAGCCATGTTTTCCCCCTTCACGGGAGCACAGCGGAAAAGGAGGGGATTGAATTCTCAGTGATTGTGGAGTAGCGAAGGACTCGGAAGAAAGTTGAAAAGTTTGATTAGGATCCGAGGCTGCATGGATTTAGGTTGGTGGACGAGGGAGCGGAGGTTCTGAATTGAGTTTGAGAGGAAAAGGTATTCCATTCTCCTTAGATCCGGATTTTGTGAAAAGAACAAAAGTGAGGCGGAGAAATTCAATGGATGATTGCTGGAAGAGCATCTGCAGAGGGAGATCTTTGTGCTGACGACGCTACCTACTCATCCTCCTTAAAAAGACCCCGGACCCATTATAATGGAAGGATGACGGGGTTTTCGTTTTGATCTGCCTCAGTTTCAAAATCCTTCCACCGCGCCCCCAGTTTAAGTTGTTTTCACTCCGGATGGACGAAGTAGGGGAAATATGAGCATTGGATTCATTGGAATTCACACTTTCTCGTCTCGGGATCCCCCGAATCCATTCCCTTGTTTTATGATTTAATTCCAAGGGTTGAGGGGAGTGAGTGAGTGATGGGTTTGGAAGTGGAGGGAAAGGCAGCCAGGCTTCCTTCCTTCAGCTTTTATCTTCAACAATCCATGTATGTAATATTGTGCCCTACGCTACGCTATGCAATGCTACGCTATTTTATTTATTCAGTAGGGGAAACCCCTTGTAATATTCGAGCATACAGGACAAGCAAATCTCATTTATGGATTTTTAATATATCTCAAAAGCACCGCCGGCCATCCCCTGGTTTCTCCCTTTCCCTTTCTCATCATAAATACGACTCCGAGGGAAAGGGAAAAGAGAAAAGCCTTTCACATATTATGAACGGATGGACCTACACGTTATCCGTCAAGAGTCCTCCTCTGTCGCAACGCACGTATATTTTGTGCGTTTGCTTTTCCTAAACGTTCGTCCGAGGTTTATGGTACATACGTTCGTTCATTCGTTCAATTGAGTCAAATGATGAGAGTCGGAGAGGGGTTTCCGTGGCGGAGCTTTACGTTGCTTTGGTGTTTTGATCTGTTAGAATTGTGGAGGGGGGAAATGGATGGGGGAGGACGGATGATGATGATGAGGTCTGGGATCCACTTCATCCATCCATTTGAGTTGTGCCCAAAAGGATCCCACTGCTGGTTGGATCCTCCTGCCAATCCAACCTACTATGATGAGTTGTATTGTGCCGGTAGGCAGGAGAAGGGTTTGTTCAAAATTTAGGGAATAGGATCCTTTCGGCATCAAACATTTGGTGGATAGATGGATGGTGGATTTTCAGGAGTAGTCAGTCAGTCAGTCATCAGTCAGTCACATACAGATCCACCAAAGGCACGGCTGTTGTACTATGCTATCCTATGCCTGTTCTACTATGCTATCCTATGCCATACTGTACTCCCTAAGTAAAAGGCCCCAGATCCTATTACTTATCTCATCTCTCCAAGTACATGGTTGGTTAAGTTAGATCCACCAAAGGCACGGCTGTTCTACTATGCTATCCTATGCCATACTGTACTCCCTAAGTAAAAGGCCCCAGATCCTATTACTTATCTCATCTCTCCAAGTACATGGTTGGTTAAGTTGGGTAAGTAAGTAAGATGGACCTCGGAGTGTATTATGTCATCCAATGCCACTCCATTTCTAACCCAAGGAAAATATGGGATACTTACACATCATCCCATCCCTTGTTGTGTTGTACTCCGTATGTGGATGTATAATTTACCCCTCGTTTTCCCTCCACAATTGTGTATTTTTATTCGACTACAATCATGGGATGAGAAGGGCAGGCCGGCCAGGCCGCGGAGTTTAATTTTTGACTGGATGGGTACTCCAGGGGTACTTTTCATGTGCGGTGTGGTGTATTTTTGCATACTCATGGCGTATGGCATAAAGAGCTTCCAACACCAGCCTAATCCAATGAGGGATGTAAACTGCTGGCGATGGAGATAATGAATTAAGTGATCCTTCAATTCCCCATTGCGGATTCTGGGTTGATGGCGATGGCTGGATAGATGGAAAACCTTGAGTGGGGCCTATACCTCCCTCCACTCCACTACTTATTTCCCATTAGTCATCCTCGTCCTCATTCTCCGAAAGGAGTGGATTGCAAATTGCAGAAGGAGTTAGTTTTTTTTGTATTTATTGCTCTGGACTGGCAGGGCTGGGCATGTAGTGGATTCACAGTACGTACTGGGTGCGACTGGTCCATTCATATGCATATGCATCCTTTCACAAGAAATTGAAACAATAGGAAGAGGTTAAGTGGGAAGTAGTAAAGTCCCTCAACACCAGTCAGTCGTGTACTAGAGGAACCATTACTTTCGTTTGTGGAAAGATTTGTATGAAATTTGATCCTTGAGTCACTCCGAAAGGCAACCTTACCTCAGGAGGCACGTATGTATGTACGTACGTGGCCATGTCCCATTACCATTTCATTGCTCTGCGGCTCGTGCAAAGGAAAACACTCATGAAAATCCAATGACAAAACAAAGGGGGTCCACTTCACAAAAAAATAAGAATCCGTCACTGAATGGCATGGCATGGCCTTTTTTTAAAAAAAGAAGAAGGGTTGTGTGTGAAATCCACCTTGACACAATGGAATCCCCCTGAATGCATGTTTCATCTGAATAGCAATGGGAATGGTGCTACACAATAATTCCATCATCGATTTAATTCCTGGATAAAACAAACCCCTGTCCTTTCCACGTGCTACGTGCTGAATGGACGAATGGTTGGATTTGTTCCTGTGGTCATTTGACTTTGATTTTCTCTTCATTTTCACAAAAAAAAAATCCAATGTACACAATTTAAATCCGAAATATCCCGCCAAGCCGCACCCATGTTTACAAGGCATGGAAAAAAGGAGAGGGTGTATTCCATCGTTATGATTGTGAGGACTTCCCTGGCATTTGGGGATGAGGAATATGGGAGCCCGGGTAAATGATCCTGGATTGGCAGATCACTCAACTGTGTTAGAAGGAGAGGGTGTATTCCATCGTTATGATTGTGAGGACTTCCCTGGCATTTGGGGATGAGGAATATGGGAGCCCGGGTAAATGATCCTGGATTGGCAGATCACTCAACTGTGTTATTTAGGTGGGAGACAGCTGACAGAACATTGTTCCGGTCCTTCTTCACTCCAAACACACACATCGACTTTTACTTCATCGTCACCCGTCCATCCAAAAACTTTACTCTTGTCTCCCTTTCAGTTGATAATAATAATTTCTCTTCCCCTTCCTTCATTCTAATCTACGGATTGACAGACCATTTACGCTATCCCCAGTAGCCCAGTATTGAAGATAAGGTGGAAAAATAGTCAGCTTCGCACACGCACAACCACACGCACCCATTACAATCAAAATTAGAGTTGGGGGGAAGGGTACGTACGTAACGTAACATAACGTAACCCGGGTTATAATTCCATCCACTCCGATCCAAGTCAGTCATTTTTGGATAGAGGTAATCAATTGAGTTGCTTCGTAATAGTCACATGTACTACTCCAATTTAGCTTCGAGTTTATGTTAGGTTACGTTGTATTGATCTCCAGAGGCAATGGCTACCTAACTTTGTAATGTGTTACTGTGGATTCATTCATGTCCGCACCTTTCCTTCGTCTCCACCGAAAACTCAGGAATTGGTTTGGACTATAAGGCGGGCGGGTAGCGGCTGGACTTCCCTTACCTGGTTGACAGTGGCGGGTTTTTGAGAGAGGAAGTGAGTGAAAAGGCTGGCAACTCTTTAACTGCTCTAAAAGCTGTTATCATGAGACATTTGAGTCTCGCTGCGACCGACACGGCTGTGGTCTCAAACTACTTGGGGGGAAAATGAGGATGGCATTTGCGGAGATGGACTCGACTCGACTCAAAGTAATGCTTTGGGACAAGTGCTCAATTAATATGAATGAATTAGATGGAGACGGACGGAACCCAAATGTTTACCTTCACTCCAGTCATACCCTCTTACTTTGAGTTATTCCCCTCCCATTTATTTGAAAAGTGAATGAATGGACAATCCACGGTCACCGTCGTCGTCGTCTTTGAGGCATGCCGTTGGAAGGCACGGGTTCAATTACGTTTTTTTTGGCTATTTAAAAAAAAGAAATGTAGAATTTAGAATTGAATTTCATACTGAGAATACGGGGTATTCGATTCAAATACCAATTCTGTTCAAAGGGGTTGACTTATGAAGAGATTGACTTGCAGTAAAACGTTAAAAAAGCAAAAGCTATTAAGGAAGCCACCATTTGTGTAGGACTCACGAACGTGAGT
>JAAXYW010002704.1:0-14211 GCA_036851895.1 Orthonychiurus folsomi | reverse complement strand
CATAGAAAGAAGCTGGTATTTCAAAAAAAAGGTGGCTTTGTGAGTTATTACCTGGTAGTGTAAGTTTAGTTAGCTTATTACTGTATTACTTGAATTGAATTGAATTTATTTCTTCCAAAACTCCCAGGGGCCAAAGACCCACGCGGTACCATTATCGTATTACTTAGTATGGATAATTTATTAAACTTTTTCCTATGATATGGGCAAAAATTCAAATTATCACCACGAGACAAGTATTTCCAAGGTCCGTTAAATTTTTCATATAAAAAAGCAGTGTGAATATTGAATTTTACCTGTCGCTCCAACCGAAGCCTCATACTCCGAATCCCGAACTTGAATTTATCAATTTTCAATTTAATTTAAATCCAAACTATGTTAAGATCACTTTCACCTTGAAACAACGCCGTGGGGTTTCTCTCATTTAAAATATCCACGCCAATCAATACTTTAGTATTAATGGCACCTATTACTTATGATTCTACAGCTATGGAAGTGCCTTTGCTATAGCGTAGGCTCGTATGACCATTTGTGTACTGAATTTATGTTTAGAAAACACAGCGCAAACAAATTTGACAGTCGAACTATCCGTCTCTCATTAATTAAACACGTCAAATCCTAAACGCGAACTACGTGGCGTGAGGATGAGTGCGGATTAAAAGCTAAGCGTCAACTGACAAGATTTTTTGGTTACTGGCTGACTGGGCTGCCAAATCAGCCGCGAGCAAAAATGCATGTAAAGCCAATTGTAGTTCTATGCCATGCCATGCTATGGCGTGGAGCAGTGGAGTGTTTGTTTTTTGTGTGAAGAGGCGAGCAAATTTTACTTTGAAGTAATGCAACGTTTTCCAGCTCTGTCGGAGCGGCGTGCACCTTTCGTCCCACCCAAACCACGTTTTGTTCGTGTGCCCCCACTACCGCATGCATTTTTAGATCAAGTGATTGAATTCAATGAAGTTTTTAACTTCAAAGCAAGGAGATTAACGAGCAATGGAACTGACAATTCTGATCCGCAGGTTAGGAATTAGGATCTGACAAGTTCTACTCGGCTTTATGGATACTTTTCAGCAGGAATATTCACATTTTGTGAGCATTTACGGATAGGCTTTCTATTTTGGTGATTTACACAAGTTCTAGGAAGATTTTATAAAGTTGAGAAATCTTTGTTTATTCTTAAGAATTTCTAACGAGCACCATGTACCAAAGCCTTAGGATAAATATTGCAGTATTAAACAATATATTAAAAAGTCTAAATAGCGTTGTGAATATAATCTCTGCCAAAAAAGTAACAAAACTGCAATACCAGACAACAGATATCGCCGTTACATCGCCATATTGATATAAACATGTATTCAAATAGCTTACCTTATTAAAATATACGGGAAGACTACATCGCTGGTCATCAAGTCGATTTGTCTGCAGTTTCTCCAAAAGCTCGAACAAATCTGGGCTAGCCCCCTGCAATCAAAAATATTTATAATTATACAAATTTACTAATTACTACTTTGACATTTTCCAAACCTCAGATTTATTTTTAGGATTTTCAAAACTCACCAATGCTTTCTCTGCCGACTCTTGTCGGCTATTATTAAGAGTTGATGGGGCAGAGGCTGTTGACCCGAAAGATCCTCGATGAGTCGAAATATAATCCATACCACGTCGTTTCCTACGACAAAAGTGAAACAGAAAAAATTACAGTCTTGGAAATTCTTATATTGAGGAAATATTTTCCCCGTCTTGTCCAGAGCTTAAAATCCAGACGGACGAGAATTTTGTATTCAAATAGCTTGCCTTATTAAAATATACGGGAAGACTACATCGCTGGTCATCAAGTCGATTTGTCTGCAGTTTCTCCAAAAGCTCGAACAAATCTGGGCTAGCCCCCTGCAATCAAAAATATTTATAATTAAACAAATTTACTAATTACTACTTTGACATTTTCCAAACCTCAGATTTATTTTTAGGATTATCGAAACTCACCAATGCTTTTTCTGCCGATTCTCGTCGACTATTATTAAGAGTTGATGGGGCAGAGGCTGTTGACCCGAAAGAGCCTCGATGAGTCGAAATATAATCCATACCACGTCGTTTCCTACGATAAAAGTGAAACAGAAAAAATTACAGTCTTGGAAATTCTTATATTGAGGAAATATTTTCCCCGTCTTGTCCAGAGCTTAAAATCCAGACGGACGAGAATTTAAGCGAACTAATTGTGACGCATTATATCCGTACATTAAATTTACTTAAATCACTTCTGACTAAGTGAATTTCGTTCTTTACCAAATGCCAAATTCGAGTTCAAACTTCACACAGAGAAATTGCTTGAAATCTAAACCTATGACGGAGAATTAAAGATCTTTTCATATTTTTTTGCAAAATATGATTGCCTTTTCCTTCCAAAGAACTGAATTTAATTACGTCAGCTTAGGCTTAATGCCGTGCAGTGCACGGAGTCCTTCCACAAATCAACAATCTCCACGAATTCGCAAATCCCTTCATTTTGATTTCCTTCCCAGATTTATGACAATCGAGCTATTATTTGCTTGCTAAATCCTATCTGACTATGATTTTCATTCATAAAAGTAGTCGCAGTAGTCGCCCCTCGCCCACGTGTGAGCACACATTATATATTCGCAGTAGTTGGGAACAAGAAAATTCTCAGGTGAATGAAGGATGTTTGAATAGCGCAGTTCGATGAACTCAAGGCGAATTCTATCCGCCAATTCTGCACGGGCAAATATAATTCCTAGATAAAAATGTTTCAGAAACTATACGGATTCACATTATTTTTGACGTTTTAGCAAGAAATCGGAAATTTATAACCAGACAAAACTGTAAGAATAGTGCGGAATTTAATAGAATACGTGACATTAGGAATATAGAGTCAAAAATTGTCACTTCAAATTTAATAAATTTCTCCTAATCTTCCAAGTTTTCAAATTCAGTTCGTAGTCCCATTAAAGCCCTCGTTTTTTGTTGTGCTAAATGCTATTAAATGTTTTTCTTACAAATTTCCAATATTATAATGTATGCACTCGCACTGTGCCAGGTTGACTTTGTCAGACACAACTGATTTATCACAAATGACGCGGGATGGGAAGGTTCCTCTGGTTTTTCACTGTTTTCTGAAGCAGGGAACAAATTTCGGGGATGTTGGAACATGGATTGTACAGGCGCGGCCGCGGTATGGCTGCACAACCCGCGTGGGAACGCGAACGCCGGGATTTCTAACAAGTGGCAGAAATAATATCCGGACCGGTAATCCACTTATTTCCTAGTGGAACATGACATATGTATAACATCTGAACAAACCTAGAAATATGAGTCAAGTCCTCATCTCACTCAAATGCTCTGATTTCAAACAACGCATTTTTGGAGTCAAGTGCTCCACTCCCACACAATCGATTGGTCGAATTACTTTGCTCTGCTCAACTGTCCGATTTGAAATTTTACTGAAACTTGAAAAGAAACTTAAGATAATCCGAGTCGAAGAAAAACTAGCTTTTTAACTTCAATGATCGATTGGAATGCAAGTTGAAGGTTACGAAGACCTCGATGTCGACAAAATGTTTCCGGGCGGGAAATACAAAGAGAGTGAAGGTTGTTCTGACCTGTCAAATGGAAAAGATGTCGGCTTAATTAATTAAATTATTAATTGGCATTCCAATCAAGTTAAAATCAGTTTTCTGGACACACGGTGTCAGAAGTGTCACATAATTTTGTATTAATTTTTATGGTTTGCGTTACTTCGTGTATATAAAAAGACAAGATGAATAAGTCACATGAAAACCTGTAACAGTTGCAAATAAAATTTCAAATTTTGATTGTATCGTCCAAACTGCATATGCAATTGCCAATTCCATAATCATAAACCCGAGTTTACATCACTCAACTGAATCGCACGTAATCTTTTGATCTCTGTCCTCCAATATCCAGTCCTCTTCTTCCTACCTCAAAGGGAGAAATACATCCTTTTATGGCATGTAAATCCCCGAATCCAATATCTCTATATTGTACCTTGTGGCTTATTTGCAAATAAAACTCCACCTTAACCTATTTTTCATCATTTTAAATCATCCCTGGAGTGAATTTAGGTCAAACCTGTCCCTCATCCCGTCCCCAATCCCAGTCGCAATCGCATAAATGGCCTTGGAGCTCGTAACAAAAAGCTATTTTCCAGGTTTAGGAAAGGAAATGAGTTTGTACTCTGGGAAATTGAATCCCCGCTCCCGCCATGGCTCAGGAGCTTGAAGAGTTAAGAAAGTCCAAGTCCGACGAATCCCACAAATTTAAAATAAAGCGATTCCTCCGGTTTTCAGTGTCAAGGTGAGGAAAAGGAGGTAAGATAAACCAAAAGTGTGGTTGGTTTCACCACTACATACACACATAACGTAAGTCGCACGTAATCAATAACTTGTTCTCCGACCCACGACCACCCCGAACTCAAACTGCACTTCAAAGGAGAAGATTTATGGAGCACATTGGATTTGAAATTGAATTCGTTGAAAGAAAGTGAAATTAGGTCATGCACTTCACATCCACCGTTTTGTATGCGGCTGTAAGGTGTGATATGAAATTTGTATCCTTTCAATTTGAAAACCACTCAGCCCGACGAAGCAGTATTCTTAAATACATAAGACCTACAGCATTAGGTATTTAATCCTGTCCGCCCACACAGAATCCACCGACGACGACACGAAGACTCCGATTTGATTTAAATTGACAATGTAAAATTTTAGCAGGGTTTTTTTTTGTACAGGATGTGCGTACATGTAAGAAAAATTTGAGAATCAAAATTGAGAAAGAATGATTTCTTTGACGTCGACGACGACGACGCAAACGCAATGCGGCCGGAAACACTTAAGATGTAATGCTAAATTTAGGATTGTGATTAGATTAGATTTTGGGAAATTGAAAAGCGCGAGCATTCGTGTGTAGCTTGACAAATGGCAGGCGTGGAATTTATAATGAATGAAGCGAACGTAACGTAAAGGTAAAGTGCGAAATACGCGAGTTTGTCTTGTCACTCAAATCTAAATCTCATTATTGTACGGACGGATCCGCGATATATCCCAGTGCAGTGCAATATGTTATTTTCCAGCTGGCAGGCGGGCAAATCTTATCCTGTACATTGCATAGTTATGAAGTGCTAGGCTTATCCCATCAATTAGTTTCTTTTTATTGGTAATTTTGAACCCCCCCTACGACAGGAATGAATGAATGAATTGGTCCTCCAAATACACATAACATGTGCGAAGCGATGCATTTGCCTTCCGATTTCCCATGCATGGTGAGAATGAATTTGCAAATCCAGCGCAGAAATCTTAGCGTTGCGTTGGATTTATAGTAAGTCTTACGCAAATAATGAAGTAAGTGTGACTTGCCGTTTTTACTACAAGTGGATAATTAGGATTAGAATTCTTGTCTGGTTTGAATTAGCTAACACGTGGTCGATTGAGGTGTCAACAATGATTTCAATTGGCCGGTCTTTACTACGTGAGGCTTTGAATCTTGACAGGTGACTCGTTGGGATTTGAACAGTTGCACAATGAACTACATTAATTCCAAGAATTTTTGGAGGCTTTGCTCTGTGTAACTCGTTAATTTTACTTAAAATGTATGCAATCTTGACTCTAATTCCACAAATGGTTGAATTGAGTGTTTTGTGTGTGCAAATTTGACTTTACCCGGAAGGGTATTTATAATTTAACACCCCAATTGGACTCTAGATGAAAAGAATTAACAGATCAGCTAATACAAACATTGAATGTATAGTACATGTGATGTGTTTCAATTGTTTTGAAAGTTGAAACATAAATTTAATGACCATAATGTGGAATGACGAAGCTTCGCTGCAGATCTAACTTTTTTAAATTTGTTGATTTTATAATCAGGATCGTAAAATTCACATTGGCTTTGATTGTACCGGCACTGTGACATGTCGCCCTGCAGTATACAATGTTGTAACACTATCAAGTGCATGTACATTTACACTTACACTGTAATGCACTCCAGACTTAATAGGGTAAAGGATTATGAGTAAAGGATCATTAGGCCAATCGTCGAAGAAATAGTGAGAGTTTTAATTCCAATTAGAATTTATGCAATACAAAAAGCATTCAACCAACTCACCTCCGTAACGTCATATCCATAAGTTTCATATCATCCAAATCGCTTTGCTCCTCGCGAATAATCCGCTCAAGCATGTTAATCTTAAGCATTTTGTTAATTTTCTTAAACTTTCATAGGTCAAAGCTGAACAATCATTTCATTTGACCCTTCCCCCTTTGAACACTTGGGAGTGATGGATTGCTCTGATGAATTCCTCCAAGCTCTTCAAAAGATAGTCAATCAATTCCCGAGACAAGATCCTCTTCCTTGTTAAAAGAACTTGAAGCACTCGCGGTGATGAATTTAATTATCAGTATCAAAATGATCCGAGGTGATATTTGGCCGAGTGTGAGTTCAAATTAATAGTCCATAATTTATGTCTGAGGAAATTCACTTTGGTTGTGTTGTATAGCTTTGATAGTTTGCCAATTCTCACTGCGTTTTTTTTACAATTTCACCGCACTGCACTTCTTATTACACAATTTAAAAACAAAATCTCTAGTTAATCTGTACACATTGAAAGGATTTTCGTTCTCACAACTTTTAAAACCTTTAATACAGTATATATATATATATATTTATAATTTTATAATCGGAAGTTTAATTAATACAGCACAGCGCCCTCGAGTATTTTATAGCCCTATATTCGACTAAAACACAGTGCAATTAATTAGCACCCCAATCTAATATTCACGACACTCACACACAAACAAAACACAATATTTTATTAATTTCTTGCAAAACTTTGCCCCAATTTACTTCAAATTTGTCTCATGGTGTTGACACTTCTCCCAGCATGCCCGTCAGCTTCAGAAAAGTAAAGTAGTTTAACCACAGCTTGAGCCAAGTCTCACCAACGCAATACTAAGGAGTTGTAAAAATATTATGAACTGCAGAATGTATGTTGAGGGAGGAAAAGGAGTTCGCGCTTCACGACAACTCAACTTCACTTTGCAAAATGGGAACCCAAGAGTTTTACTGCAATGCAAAATGCATTGCGTTGAATTGTGTGTTGTGTGTGTCTTGTGGCACGATTCAAACGGGACTGACTCCGCTCCTATGTACTACAATGTAGCAAGACATAATAAAAAGAAATCAAAACACAAGACGCACGATTCTTTCCAATGGGTAACCAACCCAAACTCAAAAGTATAATTATCGCGTCAGCTTGAGATATGATTCCACCCCAACCAACCTCGTCTTGAGTGTACTTAAAACTGAACTGTAAAATTTTGACTTCTATCTACCACGCCACGCAATAAATACATGGGACCTCTTAACTGTAGCAGGCCAGAATTAAAAATATAAAACTACCCCCTGGTGGAAGTGAATTGATAATACCATTTAATGTACTGTTAGGCTAAATGTGTTGTAGAACTCGTCTTCATTTAGCAGGATGACAATTATTATGAGGTGTTTAGTATTCATAGGCATGACTCATGACTTGTGGTGTTTTACATGTGTACAAATGTACTGTTATTACAATTTTATATAGTTGAGTGGAAATAAACAGACAACTATGGGACATAATTTATATTATTTAGAATCATCTTAAAGCAAACATTTAATGCATTTATACGACATAATTGGGTATGGTTCTTTAATAACGCATTAAAATCAAATACGCACTCGAATTTGAATGTCAATGTCAATCAATCCCATTCAAAATGTGTGGCACTACCAGCTCAAGTTCATGGGTGTCACACTTTTTTTTCCAAATGTTACTTTTTGGTGTTTGGTTAGTACTACACTTTACTCGAGTAATATTTGTGTCAGGTAACGGGAATGGAATTAGGATAATTATACACTCGTAATTGATACGAAGCTTCAGAAGCGTTATTATTCCCATACAGCCTAAGCAGCAAGACAACACAATGGCACGCACTAGCTCCCGGCTTAAATGTTGTTTGGGATTCTTTAGTTTTACGTTTCAGAAAGGGAAATGACATCATGGGAATTTATTTCAACGATCATGTCGTGAGGCTTTGAGCAACAATACACCACGGATGAGGATGAGAAGTAATCCAAGCAGTCTACTATTCCAAATACCGCGTTTGTCCTCCTTTGCCAGCACGAATTTTATCACATTGTAAAGTGGATTTGGGCGCCGAAATACTCTGAAATATTTATTTTAAAAAGCAATGCATCACATTGAAACGTGGTTGGACAAAGCAGCGTGGGGTTTAATTGGTTATTCAGATTTTTATAATGAGTTGTTTAAACATCCAAGACAAGGGTTTAATTTTATTTTTGGATAGTGCTTTATTGCCAGGTCAGACAGAAGCATGCGGTATTCTTCTACAAAAAATGTGCTTAACTTTGGAGTTGGGCTAAAGAGCACATGTTTTATAGTATTGGTATCATTTTAAGTGATTCAGCAGTAGCAAGACTGAATGATGCCATCGTCTTTAATACATCTAGAATATGTATAAAAAAGAGCGGATGGATGAGTAAAACGCATTAGAAGATTCAAAAAATAAATCATATTTGCAGGAAATAGGTCTTGGATGGCCTTGGATCATGTCAATTAGCTCATTTTTGTGGTATTCATGTGCTGCTAACTAAAGATCACTTTTTCAGTGTTGTGTTTCTGGGCAGATTCATAAATAAAGTGTGATGATATAATATGAGCGAAAGCAGCGTTTTTGAGCAGCTGAATTATATTAATTAACTATTATTGCGTAATTATTGGCTTGCCCTTGAATATTTAAACTGCCAATTCGCGCTTTTTTCATTTTAAGTCTGGCTGTAATTTGGACAGAGCTCTTTGGAACGACGCATGAACCACTTGGACTTCCTTAACTTGTTCTAGAGATCCCCAAAAGTGAACAAAAATCAAAAGTTTTTTCAGACGTGCTGCTGATACTAGTAAACTAATTTTATTTAGATATGCTACAGTTTTTCAATCGCATTGCCTGCAATAAATTATAGATTTTGATTCCTAATTTAATCTACTTGACTACACTACATTTGATATGATATTCCAGTCGACATCGCCACCGCAATTGTAAGCACAAGACTAGCTCAGATTACAGAATTGCAGATTTCTCCCATCCAATATCTTTCAATAAATTCCTGAGTCTTAAGATTTCTCTGGTAGCCATGTCCAGGTCACTCTGAAGAGTCATTTCCCTTCCTCTTAGGTTCTTGACTTCTCTCTGACAGGTCTGTTGAAAGGAGATAAATATCCGAGTACAAATGAGTGCGCCTTTTAAAATTAAGCTCAATTAATTACAAATCCAACCCACCACATTTTGTTGGAGGAGATCCAATTTTTCACACTTAAGTCTACTTATGTCATGACGTAAAACTTCGGTTCGGCCATGACCTTGATCATTTTCCTTGCACAAGGGGCAAATACGATTGTTGGATGTTTCACAGGATGACATTGGATTCCATACCTGTGTCCGAATCCTCACTGACTCTAGAATTGTTTCTTTTACAACTGTGACTGCGGGAACGTAAAGACCGTCCAGGGCTTGGAGTGCCTGTCGACCAATTCTCTCCTTCCGACATTCTGGTAGAAGAAATGTATGTATAAAATCTAGCCCCCAAAATAAATTACTAAATTTAGAATAAAGATTCTTCAATAGTTTATGTACCGTGAAGCCAAACAACGTGACGGGGAGACATTTGTCGACTCGAATCCATTCAAAACCGCGTCATCAAAATCCACAGCTTTTCAACTATTCCAAATAACCCATAAAAAATTAATTTCCCGCCAAGTGATTCAAAACGCACTGAGCTGCAAAAATCAATAATTTAATTACCTGAGGTGATGGCGGTGGGAGACTGAAACTAGCATTTCGCAATGGAGACGAATGTAGACTGTTTCGATGGAAAATTTTTATTTTCAAAGAATTGTGAGTTTTAGTACATGGTAAACTCCGATTTCGATTTAAGCGATTAGAATTCAAAGTCGAGGTCGGATTTGGTTCAGCTGATGACCTTGTCAGTACCTTTCGGACTGCATCTATGAAACGTCTTCCAGCACCGCCAGCCCCATGGCAGGAGTTTGTCTCATCACTTTTGGAATGGTATTTGTTAAAACTGCCCAAGAATTCTTGTGATTTCTGTGTAACGTCTTCAACTAGGGAAACTAGAAGGGATTCCCTTGTACGAGCCTGAAAGTTTGGAGCAAATGAGCATTACAAGTTGCAAAATTACATTTTGCGCATTCACCTTTGACCTTGAGGATCCCACTACTACGGTACAGACTACGCAGCTCATTATTTGGGGTTCATTAAGCAAGTTCATACTCTCCTGTCTTGAGTCAAGGTTAGCAACCCGAAAATAATAGTTTATCTATTGACATCGTACGTAGAGATGTTGCTGACTTTCATAACAAAAGGAGATCATAAGTTTTTTGGAATTACGCCTCGAATGCATAAATAATGTTTGCAATACGGATAATAAACTACGTTATGGAACGACAGCGAGGAAAGTTGTGAAAGGAGACTCGAAAGATATGGAGCTGTCTCCATCCGTGTACGAGTTAAACTCCTTCCAAGTTTGGATTCTCATTTGTATTTATGATATGCATTGCGAAGTGGAACATTATTATTTTTCCATTCTTATAAGTTTTGCAACGCAGTTTCCTTCCTAAGGGATTTGCCCGTGTCAACGAACTCAGGATTGAACGCTGAAGGGCAAACAATTTTAAATCATCACTTCGGTGGGTTTTTGCATTCGGAATTTGGAATATGCCAGACAAATCCCTTCTCCATAGAATTTCCACATAAGAAATCATGCTTCACGTTGTTGCGTTGAATGAAGTGCACACAATGTATAACATGTCCCTTAATTTTCAATAGGATTCGAATTGAGCGATATGTTTTTTTAAAATTACATGTACAATGCATCATACACGGATTTCTTTAAAAATCCAAAATATCAAATATTCAGTTTAAACGGAAACGCTTTAGGCTTGGACTTATTTGTGAATTGTGATTGTCATCCAAATCAGAGTTTCGAAAAATAAATTACGTACCTTTAACTTAGAAAACTTCCCCGCCTGATAGCATGCCGTTTCTGCATTGATCAATTTTGTAAGAAGGAAATCCCGGAGGGTTTGTCCACATTTAAAAATCGGAGGATCCGGCAATGGAGGTCCAAAGAACGGAACGTCATTGCGGGCTGTGACGTTTACTTTGTACCTATTTTTAGAGACATTATTAAGAGTTTCCAAATTTGAAATTCAAATATTTGCATGTATTGCATATTTTATTATACCTTGTTCCAAGTTTCTCCGAAAATACGGGTTGAACCACGATGAACGCATGAAGGAAATTGGATGCAATCATGTCCGGAGAAAATGGAGTATTCGTTTCTTGAAAAATAACGGCCACAATGTCGTTTCCTTTAAATTTAAAAAATCACTTGCCGATTACATGTAAAACAAGTTACATGTCCAACCATCAAACTTACCGATGTGTCTTTTTCTTTGCAAATGTTGATGATCTGTCCCCTTGTATGGTAATTTTGTGGAGACATGAAACATTAATCTCTTTAGATTGATGGATGCAATACACAGACTCTTGTCCAGTCTGACCATAGACGGTGTCTAACCCACCACGGTACCTGGAATAATTGTTCAAGAATACGACCCAATTTATTTTTAAATGCTGGAATTTTATACTAAAGTTGGATTGTCTAGCATATCAATAGTGCAAAACATTACAAAATTATAATAATAAAAAACACCAGGATATATTGACCCGTCCATTTTGTGACTACTAATGGAAGTAACAATCCTCCTTACCCTTGATGACCCCTGAGTTGGATCCGATTGCCAAGAATAGGTAGGAATGCATCCATGGGCCCAGACTCCCGATTACTGAAAAGTTCTTCCTCCGTGATTTGACCTTCCTTTTGACACACGACTCCAAATTTGTATGTGGATACGAGGACGTGCTCGTCATAAGCGACGATGAGATCAGATGCTCTTGGGCAAACGACTGGAGAGAAATTTCGGGCCGTTACCTCCTCGTTCAGTAACTGCAAAGAAAAATGTTTAGTTCAAATTAAAGAGTGCATTGTTTACAAATTGCTGGTGCACCGTATAAAGGAAGCAATTTGCGGATATGACTATGACAAAATATCAAATTCAAACTTAAATGTTTAAATTTGGTACCAAATTCTTTTCTTGGAATACTTCAAATTAGAATTCCGCAATTCAACGCCACACATTGTTTAAAATTTTAGAAAACTTAATGATTGCAGTGGTCAGGTTTGTGGCGTGAACAGATATTGAGCTGTTTAGTAACACTGGAAGATATTAAATAAAATACAAATACTCACATTTGCCATCCTTGCTGGACAAGGTGTGACCTTTGTATTCCCCTTGGTCGGTGACCCACCAAAGGTGAGACAATTGGCAGGGACGAGTTTATGGGTTGTGCCACAATGGAGCCGCAGAATTAGTCGCCAGTGCTCATGCCCCGCAACCGTCTCCATTTTGGCTTGACAACAAAATTGACCCTAATTTCTCATCAGTTGCTGAGAAATTGAAATGTTCCTGTGAATCAACACCAAATTCAAATAATTTCACCAATGCTAAAAATAAATACCCAGCTCAATTATTTCAAACATTTTGTTCCGTGGTCTAGTTTAATCCCGGTGATGGTCGTTGGACTTGTCAGTTCCCATTAGGTTCAATCAACATTGTTGTATTTGTGTTTCATATGTTAGAGTGATTTTATGATTGATTTTGAGCGTTTAGCGACAATTATATGATTCAGAGGCATTTAAAAAACCCTCAGTCGTGAATATGTGAATTGTAAGCACACCGAAAGCAAAACTTGAAATTTGTCTGACTCAAAATCCATGTAATTTTAAATATCAAAACGACTGTATACTAAATCGTTTAATGTTTAACTGGTTGATTTCGTCTTCAAAAATGTGAAGTCATATTAGTCCGTACAAACAAATTAAAAGGCATCCTAAATATATGTATTATCGGAAATAACACAAAACCCAAAAGCTTGTTACTCTTACTAATATTCATTCAAGATTTCACTAATTTTCTAATTAGCTTTGATGAAATAATGCGCAAAATATCACGTTATCTATTTATGTACCACTCAAAGCAGTATTTGCCTAATATAAGAATCCAAGATCTGATCTCCAGATACGTTCAACTGATAAACAGATTGACTACTGCACTTATCCGTGACCTAATATTGATTTACAATATTGCAATGTTATGCAGGTTCGGAATTTACGATTTACGAGTCGATTGACACGAGGCTGGCCCTCAAACCCCGTAAATGGCTCATCGTCAGCCATACGATCCATTCAAATTGATTAAAGGTAATGTATGGTAAGGCCCTAATGACTGCACTTCTAATTCTTACGTTTACGTTGAGTGGATCTACGCCACAACCGTGGATGGAATCACAAGGTGTTTCATAATATTTTATTTCATTTGAATGATTCATGCTTTGGAGTGGAAGTGGATTGGGACTTTACCAAACACGGGGGTTTATGTACGCACAGTACAGTACAATGCTTACGTGTACAACTAACTACACCTTGATTCTACACAATAAACCAATAATGAATGGGGATATGCTTGGAGTTGTTTTGCATTGGATTTGGGAGCTGTTGCAATTATTGATGGATTGAAAACAATGCAAGTAAAGTCCACTCAACTTGAAGGATTCCTCCAACTGTATACAAACATTAATTAATTCAATATAAACAAGTGCTGCCCGTCACTCGACTCCCAGCAGGTCACACGACATGACGTGTCATCCTGAGATTGAATTGAAAGTTGATTTGCAAGGAGTCCCCTATCTTTATCTTACATCGTTAAAATTTCTTGTTATTATTTAGCTTTTAAAAGTTGAGTTCACTTCACTCGCATGTTATAAGGATTCATATTCTATAATCCAGAAACTCGTATGATTTGGAAGTTTGCAAATTGAATCGTACACTTTCAAAAATAAGATCGTAGCATATAATCTACTATCTACTCAATAGATATGTATTTTGTACGGAAGGAAAGCGGAGACGAAAAAAACAAATCGAGATCATTTCATATTAATTTCTGACTTTCTGAAACTATGTAATGCATTTGATCATTAAACTTCCGAATTGTTT
>JAAXYW010002703.1:0-14212 GCA_036851895.1 Orthonychiurus folsomi | reverse complement strand
ACTAACATAATTTAAAAACATACAGTACGAAGTAAAAGTGTGGGAGTTTTAAGATACAATTAATTTAAATTCGGCGGGCGGGCCGGGCAATATGACAGCAAAAGTCAACTCAAATCCTCATAACCCCATCATGCACGGACACGCAGGATTTGATTCAATAATTTCCGTCCGAGTTAATTTTACATTTCAATTTAAATTACGTGCTTTTAGCTTTGCTTTGGAATGTTTTGCGGGTGAAAGTAAAAGTTGAGAGGAAATGTTCAAATCGGATTTCCCCTTCCAGTGCAGAGCATGAAGCTTACGCACTACGCCTACGCACGCACTACGCCACGTTGTAAAATGACGTTTTCTTCGGTTCGTTTCCTCATTAGCCGCTGGGTGTTTTGGCTGCTTGCTCTTTACGTACAATATTGTGGAAATTTGAGCAGCAACGAAAGGTGTCATTCCATGTCTTGTCGTTGGTTAACTGGAACCAACCTGTCAACCAATGAACGCAACGCAAAGGCAAGACGACCAAACACGAAGCTCAATCCTATAACCAGAAAATTAGGTATTGACAGAAAATCCATTTCATTTCAAGGAAATCCCAAGCCTGGAGCTAAAAGTACTTTAAAATGCTCCAGAATTTTACGTGTTCTTGTGGAGATCGCCACCGAATTGCAAACTTCACGCGGTTGAAAACTTTGGGAAGGGGGCAGCTGGCATACATGTACATAGGCATAGCGGGAGAGTACGTTACGTACGTATTCCCAGCTTAGATTAAACCTCAAGACATTGATCCCATTTTATAGAGTTGACACAAGTTTCCAATTTAAACTGAAACCGGACTTGAGTGATAGGTGACTTTGTTCAGATTCCTATTCCTAGGGATCGGCTTATCCATCGTAGGTATTTTCCCGCCCTCCGTGCCGCGGTTTGATTTCCACCACCACCAGCCAAGGCGCCAAGGGACATTTTCCCATCGTAAAAAATAAACAAGGAAAGGAGGAATCTGTAAGTGAGTGAGAACGTAAAATGTAATGCAATAGAAAGTAATGGATTGAAGCAGTCGTCCGTCCGTCGGTCATGTTTTTGGCCATGGTGGATATCGCATGGCCCCTTTTTTTCTCCTAAGGGGTCAGTCACACAACATGGACACATTCGGATATTGGACACATGACATTCGGTTGGACTTTTAGTGTAAATGCGACGCAACGCGACGCGACGCGACGCCTGTGGCTGGCTCTCCCTTGTCAAGTCTATTAATACGATGGAGCGTGTGTAGTTTTGGATGGACGGTCCGTTGCCTTGCCTTGCGAACCTCTCAAGATGCTCTGATATGAGAAGAACATTGAGTGGAGTGTCTCCGTGGCTTGATCCCCCCAGTGTCTTTTGCACTTGACATCTACGACCGGAACCAAGTCCCATAATTCTCTTCAATATAACCTTTCTGAAATGAAGTGCTCTTCCATTTGACGGCAGGCAGGGAGAAAGCCAAAAGCTTTCTTCCATTGCAAACCAACCCGCCGCGTCGCGTCGCGTCGCGCCGGTCGTGGTCATCTTTGTTTCTTCCATACTTTGCCAGGCTATGTATGTCATGCCATGCCGAAAAAACCAACTGCAACTGTATTCATTTCCACGTACGTCGACGTCTACCGTCTAAGTCCATGCCCATTCCCATCCTCCATCTCAACATTTTCTAACGCCTTCGCAGTTTTTTTTTTGAGTCAATCCATTTCCTCACCGATTTAGTAAATGTGTCTTTGCTGTTTTGATGGGGAAAAATGAAGGGCCGGGGCGGGAAGTAGTTTTTCATATGAGTTGCTGGAGATTTTTTGTTCTTTCGTACTGGCATTTAGAGAATGTCACTTCTGACGTACCTCTCAAGTGCTTCTGTACTGGCCAAAATGGACATGAGCTCTTAACAATGGAAGGAGTGGCAGGGATACGAATACAACTTGCATTTAGTTTTATTATCCTTTGTGACGTGGGTGGGTGAGGTTATGCTTGCACTCAAGGAGTTTTTGTATGCATGCTAAATTGAATGTCTGTCTCATTTACATGCCAGGGCCTTCCATGTAAAATCCTCAAAATCGTCGTATTTATCCTCACGAGACACAATTTTTACGTGTAAAACGTTCCACGTGTTCAAAGGCTGAATTTAATGACACATGACATTTACAAATCCTAAATCCCGGCTCAATTAGTTAATCATATGGGAAGGTGAGGCCATAAACTTATACTCTACTGGGCTGACTTAATCAGGTGCAGTTATTTGATATTTGGGGGGAGACTTTGAAAGCTATGATTTTCGTGTGCATAATGATCCTGCGCGTGAGACGGGCCTTTAAAGAGCATTGCATGTTTCCTCTGGTGGTTCATTACTTTCAAATGGTAGAAACCAGAGGAGTATAAGGTACGAGAATCATTAGTTTCATGGATTCATTATTTTTCCGGGTTGGGCTGGGCTAGGCCAACCTTTGATTCTATTGGCATGGCATGGCGAGGCATGGAGGCTCCTTGATTTCTCCTTCACATGCAAACATTCTTCCACCGCTTCCTCCGTCCGTGAAAACATATTGTCCTCCTTTTATCCATTAGTTTGATATTCATACAATCTGTATTAATTCCTACATAGGCCTTCCGTCCTACACACTTATATGTACGTACATAGTTGGATCTGGTGCAAGGTTAGAATTCCTTTTACTTTTCCTGGCGCCCGCCTTTTGCCTGGTTGGTCGGTTCCCAAGCCAAGAACCACACGAGGCATGCATGCACGCTGTTTAATTAATGTTGCTTACTCCCCTGTCATGCTTTTTCAGCTGATTGTTCGAAGGGAGGTGCAACGAGTTGATTATACTTAATGTACGTCTTATTCTGATTGTGATTTTTCACGTACGTACGTGGAAAAGAAGAAAGCAAGGTGAGGGGAATTTCTGAGACAATTTACTGCGGATTTCGGGATTTGACAGAAAATCCAACCCAGTCGAGCGTGTTCATCATCATTTGGAATATTTCAACCTTATTATAAGTAGCCAGTACCTTCACATATACACAGGTGCTTTATTTTCCCTAATTTTTAACAAGAACGTCTAGTCCACCTCAATGAAATTCATCATATTCATAATTAGGGTATTCATAATTAAGTATCCTTTTATTTATCAAAGAAACGGTATAATTCAACATGAATGGCGGCAATACCTATTATTATTCCGATTTCCAATATCCCATACGGTAAAAACTCAATCAATATTTAAAGTCAATTGCCGTCGTCGTCGACACACTGCGGCAGGTGCACACGGAAAGCAGGGGGATTTAAAATTGAGATTGAAGATGACATTTTCCAGCCCCGTCCATCTTGCCCTCATTTCAATTCGGACTGATTTCCCCCATTACATTTTTTTCCAAGAAAGTACATATGGAATGGAGAGGAAATTGTTGTCGTCGTCGTCAGTTGAAGACGGGATGGAATCCACGACTAAGATTGGGCCATGCCATGCCATGCCATTCCTCTGTTTACTCATGCAAAGAGGTTTGGAGTTGTTGCATTGGATCCCCGGGTTCGGGTAAGCTAGCTGATAGACTAGTTTCTCCCTGGACTGCAATAAACAAGCAATCCTTCAGCAACACACTTGCTTTCCCTTTCCGTTTTTCGAGAACGAATATATTTTCCAGGAGCCGTGCCATTACGTTGCCTTTTCGTCGCGTCGCATCAGATATTAAGCAAGTTAAGGGGAGGGAAAGGAGGAAGAGTGCAAATGGAAAAAGTGAGGATGGAGGAAGAAGGAAAAAGACTCCAAACCTCGTTACGTATGCATGGAATAAGGGCCATGAATTGAATCTGAAAATCGTTTTATTACGTCATTAAGCTATTCAATTTTTTCACCATCTTCTCCGAAGGAAATGTGTGTAGAGTCAGCCTCCCGACTCGACGACTCCCGCTCTCTCTCCTTAACTCACTCTACTTTTCATTTCCTACTTCAATCAAGGAATTCTCTCAATCTGCTCTGCTCTTCTTATTACTTCAAGGATATGTACTAGGATCTTGTAAAAAAAAATCACTTCACTCTTCACTACGACGACATGGCCTAATATCATTTCCCAACATTCTCAAGATCCTCTCCTCAAAACTTTTAGTCTCTTATAAAATTCGACTCGACTCTCATCATTTACACGGACCACGGAAAAGGGAAAATGAAATGATGATTCAATCTACAAATATGTGTGTGTGTGTACCCACTGGGAAATTATATTTTGGGGGAAATTGTGTGTTTGACGGTTCTGGAAAAAGGAAATGGATTAAAATTTGAAGCAATTTGTTTTAAATGCGATTTACATTTCCGTTAAATTGAAGTGAATCCGATTGTAGCGTATTACAAAAAATAATATTTTAAGCAGGAAATAGTAGCTTTTGCTTTACGTTACTGGGTAAAAGGTAAAACACAAATGTATTATTTTGAAAAAAATTAGAATATCCGTTGTGTCTTCTTTAAAATTTAGAAAATCGATTAATTTCATTCCATAAGCATTAAAACAAAACAAACCGCGCTGAAATATTTAAAGCGCGAGCATTTTATATTACAGAATTCATTTAAAAATTGCTTCGCACTTGTATAAATGGTAAATTATTTAGTTGTAAAATTTTAGTTTGGTTTGGAATCATGCAACTTATTTTTCCATTTGATTAAAATCCCATGGGACGCGGGTTGGTTGAAATTCATTAAACTCTTCAAAGTTCAAATCACTTATTGCTTCGTGCACTTCATTAATTCCTCCCCATTTAACAATACGAAGGACGACTACAGTTGTTCAAGTATTCACGAGTGGCAAACCCATTCCTTGTTTTCCAAACAATGACCGAGTCAATTGAGTGACAGATGGGTGGACGAGGACCAGGAAATCCTCCCAGCACCCGGCATTTTTAAATACTCCCACCACGCATTGATTCCTATTCAGCGCAGTTTACGATTCTATTGTTTTCGGACTTCTAGCAGCACCTACCACTTGAGCGGGGCGGTTTTATTTTAAATTTTAATTACCCATTCAAACTTGAGTGACTTTAATTATGGAATTTTCTGGGCGACGCATGAAATATTATTCTGTCAGAATCTAATATCTGATTATATGATTATTTAATAAATACGATTTTGGAAATCAAAATTTTGCAACTCAAACGAATTCCAATTGACAAAATTTTAGTATGTTTATATTTAACAGTACAAAACTCCCGTTCGACATTTGAATGAAAAATGATTAGCATGCAAATCCATAACATTTGCCATTTCTGAAAAACTCGTACGTACCCAATTATGTGTACGTATAATACATATAGTATAATATAACACGTACGTATAACAACGTACAATACATATACAGTATATTATAATAGATACGGATTCCATTAAAAAATATTCGAATCCAGGATCCCGAAACAAATTGGAAAAGTAGAGCTATAACCACGCCCTCAGGTCTCAACGCTCTTGCAATCCAAGTGAAGGTTAAGTACGAACGAGATTGAAGTGACTTTTTGAAATCTGGTAATTGTCACCTAACATCATTTGCATAAAAGACTACAACATAGACGAAGCAAATTAAAAGTTTAGGAGCGACAGTTTCTCTTTCCTTTTCCTTGACATCTTGCCAATGCCAATCCTCCTCCCTCGTCTCGTCCTCGCCCTTATTTTGCAAACCAACCGAGAGCAGAACGAGTTTTCAATTTCCTCCAACTGAAACTTAAATGAATTATGGCTTCAGTCCTTCCCCCCCTCTCTACACATACATTACTTACATAAATGATGGATTTTTTGACTTTGTCCTATTCCACGCACTCCCTTTCTAAAAATTTCATCATATGAATAAATTAGATTGAGTTTTCAGAAACAATGAAGGCACGCTTCCAGAAGGCGGGGAATTTTACACATGGCATATGGCTTATGTATGCATGCGTGTATGACAGACAATAAGAAATATGTCACTTTTTTCTATATTTTTTGATTTTTTTTGTATAATATTACAATAATGACATTATAATGCGTAGCTTTAAAAAAATCAAGTTATTTTCAGCTCTACCATCACTTTTTTTGAATGAAGTTGGTTAACTTGACGTTCACTACGTACAATTTAACCACCGGCAAATCGACCTCTGTTGAATTTGTTTGATCTTGAATTTGAATGTAATGTAATTTGAATTTTGTATTCATTTATGAGTTTATTTGCCTTTGCGGACATACGGTTCTCTGACGAAGTCAGACTGGGTTGTTTGTATTGCACCGCACCGCACCGCACTGCACGTCAAGTCAAGTCCACGAATCCGCCTCCTGCGATGATGGCTTTTTTTTGTGCTCCGATCACCCGCATTTTATTTGAAAACCAGCAATTCGAATCCTCGCGCGGCTCGGCCTTTACATTCACAAAGGACTGATGTCTCCCCGCCTTTTTGTATGAAATGTCCGAACTCCATAACGCATGAGGTGGCCACCGCACGGCACCGGTTTTCAATTACTTTGAAATGTTTTTGTTTTCTTTCTAGCTGTGGAATACATCGGAGACGGCTGGACAAGAAGGATCTCGACGGGGGGAGCGTATGTATTTTAGAGTACGGCTCGCTCCAGCTCAGCTACTTGTTTGCAATTCCAGGAATATGAAATACAAGGCAGAGAAAGTGCCTTTGGTTTGTTGTGAGGAAGCAAGGCCGTATTGTCTATCCCAACAAAATCCAGTTTTGGAAATTCGACTTTTCTCCAAAGTGAACTTTTCGATTACACCGTGATTCAGATTCGGGAAGAAGGAATTTGTTACAGGAAGTCATAATGGACATTGCTCAATTTCTTTGATGTGGATTTAACTCTATGACCCAAAGGAAATTTTGTCAATATGACAAAATATGAATTTCAGGAAAATACTTTTTATATAGATATAAGGCTAACTTAATTTTAACGGTATTTTACATATTGAAGATAGTACACTGTACATATGCATCTCATTAAAATTTGGAAGCCAAAATTTTACATTAAATCTCTACCAGCCATCCTGTCCAAACATGTAAAATGCTGGCTGCTATGCTTAGAAAATCTAATCCAAGATTTGACTATGAATTCTAATCAATTCTCATTTTGACATAAAATAATACTTCCACAATTCCTAACCGCTCCAGAGCAGAGACGAACCGACCTTCTCTTTTGTTTAACTCCCAAATGAGAAATACTCTGCATTAAATTTGGACTGGGGAATGTTCACCGCTGCCGCTGTGGCTGACTGAGACAAAGCCATGTGCTGGAAGGGTGGATGGAAAATGAAAGGAGAAGTGAATGATTAAGACTGAGCCGTGTCTGTAAGGAGGCTTGTGTAAATATTTGGCGATAGAGTCAGAGTGCAAACATTCTCTCTGCCTGAGAAAATGTTCAACAGAGTTTCTTCTTTCCAAGGTTGTGGGGTAAGTCCTTCTCTATTCTTCATTTCACCTTGTTTTGAATATCATGGGGGAATGACGACAGGCTTCTTCACTACCAACACCACAATTGAATCCATCAAAAGACTTGCTCCTAATGTAATGTATTTTGGATGGAGTGCAAATCCTACTTCAATCTTTTGCTCCTTAAAGTAAAATCATTTAAATATTCCATAAACAGATTATTTTCGACTTTTATATATAATCCGTTTGAATATTTTATAAATGTTTTTTCCAACCAAATTAAAAAAATTTCATACAGTATCAACTGACGTGACACGTGGATCTTACTAATGGAAAATCCGCATCAATTCCTCAATTTCGCGCGTCTTAATTTTATCTAGGAAGCCGCCTATTCCCCCTGCGGCTTAGAATAAAAATTAAACTTTACAAATAGTTTTGGGATCAAGGCTATACGTATGTACCGTACGATCCACGGAATGGACGCCAACGTAAATGTAAAGGGTTAAGCATTTCTAGTTGCGTGTATTGTGTGTACGAGAAAACGTACAACTACAGGACGGTGTATTGTATTCTATCAATTCTAGCCGCTAGTGCCGCACAGTACACCACTCCAAATTCTATATCAAACCGCACTTGTGGATTCCAAATGAAATACTTGAACAAGGAGCAAATCTTGAAGACTTACTTTGTTAGAGGGTTTCCGTTCTAAATTCATACATAGGAAATCGGGGCCAGGCTTTTCAAATGTAACCGTTGTTCTGGCCCGCTACATTATATGGAGCCAACCTTACTTCCAGGCCACGTTGCTTTGCATTTCGAATATGTACAAAATAGAATGGGAAAAGGAGTTGGACTGGTTTCCGGGTTTTCTAGAAACAAATTGGAAATCTTAAACTTTGCTGGAGTTGTCCCTGGGAATCACTTGTGTTACTGTACAATACATAGCAGAACTAGTGTGTTTGACAGAGCAATTAATTGATACAATTGGAGGAGTACTGTACTACTCTACTGTATGTTCAACGTTCAAGTGCTCCCCATCCATTCCAAAGTTACAGAATGAAGTACCGACGGGGATGTGTACGAACGTACCTACAAATAGTCAAGGATTTTGAAACAATGGGGCGGGAAACCAAATTAGATTCTATTTCAAATTGTAAATACATTGTGCAATGGATGTCCGTTCAAACGGACGTTCAAGTATGTACAAGTCCCGGGAACATCAGGCCCCATACCCACTCTCGATCATCCTGGAAATTAATTAATTTGTTCAAATTTGTGATTAATGTCCCGGGATGCTCAAATTTAGGCAGAAGACTTAGGCCGGGAGTACAAGTACGGAGGACTCAGGCCCGTAATTTTCTTCCACGAACTCCAGAAATGAATACGGACAGGAGAGACAGGTCTGCATACTTTATATTGCTCCTCTCCTGGAAAGGCAGGCCAAAGTTTCCAGGAAAAAGTGAAATGAGACGAGAGGGGAAGGTTGGAATATTGATTTTGGGAGATGGAAGAGTTGGGTTTGGATGGAGGTGCTTTGCTGTGGGTTTCAGGGCTGGAAGGTGCATGGATTACACAGACAGTGCAGCGCGAGTAGACATTGGAAGTTCTTCATGGAGCGGAGAGAATGGTTGAAATAAAGACGTCGATTCAAGCCATTTTTCTGATTCTAACGATACAATTAGGTAGAATGTAATGGTCGGGGTAAATAGAGGAGTGAATGGTTATAGTCCGCGCGGAATTGTTTCATCCTTCGACTCATTCGTCCACTCACTTCCTTCCTGGCCCGGCCCTTTGCCTTTCTAAAGGCCCAAAATCCCGGCCCGGCCTTCCCTGTTCAGCATGGCTCATCCGTTTTAATTTTTTTTACTCAGACATATCCACGGTGATAGCCCAGCCAAGCCAAGCCAAACTAAAACAACGTAAATGCCAGGCGAGGCGAGGCGACGCCTGCCTTTCAAAGCAATCCTACTTTGAGCTAAGTGGATCGTAAAGACCTTTTTTTTAAAAAAAAAGAAGCTGGACGGAAAGAAGAACAAAAGGAAAGTGCAAGGTATGCGAAAGAGTTGAGCTCCACACAGCTTCCTTTACCCTTCGGCCCATGTACTAACTTTAACTTTGATCATTAACTCGGAAGCCAGAACGAAATTGTTTGCGTATTCTGGAACAAGGGAAAAGTTTTTGTGTCCGACTTTTGAGGTGAGGACTTGCGCAAGGAAAAGGCAATGGCTATGGCTATGGCTGGGCTCCCCAACGAAACTAATTTCCGGCGAATGCAACTTATTCGATTGTTTTGCTCAGGCCAGAACTGTAGTTTGACTCACTCCAATTCAATTTTGTGGCTGCGGCCGCGAAGGTCTGGGGTGGGCTTGACTGGTCTAATGTATGAATTGGTATACCCCGCCACCGAAAGGCATTGGAATTGTATTAGACGCGATCGCCTAGCCTCCAGTCCAGAAAAACGAACACATCACTATGTAAAAAATTAAATTAATTTATATATTAAATTATAAGAAAGAGTAACTGACTTATTAGGATACGAGCATAGCGGGACCACGACCCTTGCTCCTCCATTTTCCTCTGAGCGGGAAAATTTAAATAAACCAGTTTGAAGCAGAAGCGCGCAGAGCAAACGCAAAGCACGGTTTCTAAAGACGAAGGAACATTTCCTGAATATCCAATTCCTGGAAAGGGAAAATGCCTCATATCTGTATGTATGTATGTATGTTCCATAGATTTGGAAGAAAACAGGGAGTAGATAAGGAAGTGAAGTCAAGAAAGTTGGTAACAATTCAGAGTTTGCGGTTAGAACATAAACAGTTGGAAAAGGGGTTTGGCCCTGAAGAAACGGGGGGATAGTATGGAGATTCGGGAAGGGAGAGAAAGTCGTGAAAGGATTCAATTCGAAAGTTGAATTTGTGCGACTCTTATGGCATGTTGACTTGTTAGTCGCACCATAAAGAATTCTTTTTGTCATATTTCTCTTGCACCATTTGAACATGGAGGAGCCGGCAACTTTCAGGAGCCCCTGACTCCGTAAATAGTGGAAGGAGAGAATTGAACTGCTCCGTTGGATATTTTCTTCAAGACGAAAGAGGAAATGGCGAGTTCCACCGTAACTCTCTGTTTTGTTGAATTCCTTTAACGGCCAAAGCAAATTGTCCGAAAATGACATGAGATGCTGCTTATGGGATAAGCTCCCCTTCCCGCCGTTCCTTTTCCTACCCCTCCATTTCTTATACTTCTTCCTACTGTCTCAACTCCCCCGAATTCCATTAAGCGGTATTGTTTCACTCAAGCACGAACACATAGTTTAAGGCTACGACTTCACTTTGTGTTTGGGTAGATAAGACGATTTTGTATCCTCCTGGCTCCTCAAACAATATGCTCCCTTCCTCCGGATCCTCGCGGCTCCTTCAAAATTTCATTATGAATGGATGATTTTATATCTCAAAAAGAGAATTTAATCTTAAATTTAAGTAGGGCTATAACCCGGGGTCCATCCCATAGCTGTGCTCTACTGTTCAGTGGCCATAAAGCCATGCCCATGCTGCAATGCCATAACCTTTGTGAGAGTTAAACGCAAGCAATGCTTTTAAAAAGGCAATTTTTTGTTTAAACTGCTCAATAACTCAACCTCCGTGTGACATTTTCAGCTGGAAATTACCTTATTGAATTTCAATGGAAAGTGTTACCAAATTGTTACAACCCGCTTATAAATCAATGGTGGGTAAAAATAATAATATCAAATCAGCAGCTTACTGTATGACTACATGGCGAAAAAAACTGTTATGTACGTTATAGATTGCAGTTTGATCAACACAAATGTTGGAATGTATTTGTGAAAATTATGTAGTACTTTCACCGCAGGGCATCACACTGGAAATGCGAAATGCGTGCGTTGCGTAATGGAGTAAAAGTCCACATCCAGAACGGCAAGGGGCATTCATTCCTCACTCACTTTGATATAAGATGGCAAACAGGAAACGATAATGGTGTGAACGTCCATCTAAATGAAATAAAAATCACCCATAAATAACAATTAAAGTTCAACAGTCGGGCGGGCTCTCGAGGAACACACAGGTTGGAAAAAATCTTCCCATTGTGCTGCTCCGCATGCCTACCCGTACTTTATGAGGTTTTTCTGAGCCTGACTGACTGCATTACGCGTCCAATTCAAATGGAAGGATGTAGTGTATTATAAATCCCTCCCAAAAAAATAGTACGTGTAACGTTACGCAGGGGTAACTGGTTTACCAAACTCCAATAATAAATGAAAAGACACTCCCTCACCTCATAAATATATTTAGTTTGAGGGGTTGCATTGCGAAGCCACATGCACCAATGATCTCTAATTACACTTGGACCCACACTCGGCATTGGAATCCTGGGGAATGAACGCATATATTTTCCTCCTGCACGCACACTTTTGACATTTACGCAAAAGGATTTCTGCTACGCACTAGAAGCTTTCTTGTACCTTACGGGAACATTTATTGTTTAATGAACCAAATTAATATACGGTCTTATCCGAGTTATGGAAAGGGTTCATCCTATGGTGGAGCATTCCTTCATTTTAAGCTTCACTTCCTTGTCTCCAATTTAATTTTTAGAGCGGAAATACGCAATTTATGTCTTCATGTATGTCCTGCTGTGCTGTACTGTTTATGATGTGCTTGGGATCTTGGGTTAAATAATGGTAAGTGTAAGCAAAATGACTTAAGGAAAGGATTATAATTGTTATGATAGGGTAAATGCGCTTAAATTTTGTAAAATTAAATTGTTGTATTTTTTTGAAAATAATAAAATACGCAGTAATATGGGGTAAGTCAAGAATAGACCAAAACATATGTAAATTCGAAAGTGTGAAAATTTTTGTTGTATAATATTTGTGGGTGTGAACAAATTACGTGGAAGGAAAAGGATTTTGTAGACAGGTGAATAAAAATAAACATAAAATGTGGGAATGGATATCGTTAATTCTGCGTTGTGTGTGGGAGGGGTTTACGCATTGCATATTGCATATTATGTCCACGTTACACACTTTGGCTTGCAGAAGCCGGTTTTTGTCAAGAGTACGAAGAGAGTTTTATATTTTATTGGAGCATTTCTCATTCGTTACAGGGTGGGAAAGGGAAGAGAATGTTATTAACGATATTTGGTGTACACTCGGAAGTGGCTGGAGGGGAAAGAGGGGGGACTTGGGGCCCAATGCCGTCGTTTACCTGATGAAATGAGTCGTTCGGGTATTACGAAGCCCGACTCTTTGGTCCATGCATCAAGTCTAATGCGACACCCACTATGATCTCCAAGACACAAATGGCCCACAAATTGCTCTCACACATTTGCCAATGCCTGACAGATTAATTTCATTAGTTTACCAGCCACTCTTTCCCACGTATGGGCTACTACTACTCCTACTTCCTAAAAGTTGGTCACATTTTTGGTTTTATCTTGCATGGAAAAATTTGCTCTAATTTTCAATCTCACATGCTAATGTTACTCACTACGACAATAGCTTGTAATTTAATACATTCTTCATGTATTACCTTTGCTATTTTTGCAGGTAAATGGCAAACGTATGCACAAAAAAGCACGCGCACCCGCACAACAAAGTCAGCCAAATATTAATACCATATCAAAATTCAGAAAATAAATATCCAAACTTTGGAAATACATACAATATTTATAGCTACTATAAGTTTTTTTCTTAAAATTAGAAATTACTCTTCATGTGAACTACCAGAAGGAAATACAGTTTTCAGAAAATTAATATCCAAACTTTGGAAATACATACAATATTTATAGCTACTATAAGTTTTTTTCTTAAAATTAGAAATTACTCTTCATGTGAACTACCAGAAGGAAATACAGTCCGCTGTGCTGGCATGGTAATACACAAGTTTTCCGGCCAGGTATTCACACATGTCTGAAGTAGTTTTCCATCCTCGGAAAAGGAAATTGGAGAATATAAATCGATTTTAATTAAAATACCTGCTATCATATCAGGTCCTCGACCTCAAAACCGAATCTTCTCTATTACCGCGCGTGTGGGTACCATATTGTTGACTGCAGCTAACGATGTACCATATGTACGTACGTAACGTCCATTATGCTATGTGCACCCACGCGTCCTCCCAACCACACACAATCCCACCGCACTAGATCATTTCCGAGAATTTTGGCTTCCCATTAATTCATATTATATTTCTAATTGTGTAACGAGCTCCACGAATGATGCTTCCCAGAATTTGCAAGGTGCTTCGTCCATCCAATCCAATCCAATGCATGGCGTCATCCACGTACACGTTCCTTCGTGTTGGAAATGAATATTTTATGATGGAAACCACAATAGCGGAATATTACACTCAACAGTTCAACCAAGTAAAGTGCAAAGCATGGGGCATGAAATCACATCATTTGTAAGCGAATCATTCCAATCCCAGTGGTTTCGACGATTGCAGACCGTAGGCCAGGCCAGGCCCTTCTTTTCCTCCTGCTTCGCTTGGGTCGAGTTTGAGAGTCAGAGTCGTGACTTGTAATTGTAGTTGAATTAAATGCCCAAGGGGAATCTCAAGTCTCAAATTCAACTCCACGCGCGTTTAATCTTCATTTTTAATCTCAATTCCGACCTTGCGGATGGGGATGTCACGTTTTTACTAGATTTTGCGAGTAATGAGCCCTATATGCTCAGGAGTAACATATACATATAGGGTAAGGTGGGCTAAGTTTCGCCACTTTTCTTGACCGGCATGCATGCGCATGGGAAATGAGCAATACTTAAAAATGGACATATCATGTAGCCAGAAATGCGTCTGTGAGTGG
>JAAXYW010002702.1:0-14213 GCA_036851895.1 Orthonychiurus folsomi | reverse complement strand
ATGTGTGGTGTAGAGATGTACTACTATCGGTTAACCCCGGGAAGGTGGTTGCCATTCTATTCACACGCTCAAAAGCTGTCCCAAGAGCTCTGGAACTAAGAGAGCATGGGATAACTTATCGAAAAGAAGTTCGATATCTGGGCGTAAACCTAGGTTCAAAACTGGTACATATGGAACTCGCACTACGCTAAAAGAATTATGAAGGCATTTAATGCTCTTGCTCGGTGCAAAATAGCAATTGGAAAGAAATGGGCTTAGAACCCCCATTTTTTCCTGGTTATACACAGGTGTAATTCGACCGGCAGTGGAGTAATGGAGGTCTTGTTGGACATCTGCCCAATAAATTTACATCTGCCGATGGTGGCGACAAAATGTATGAATTAGTTGCGCCGGTCTGGCTTTTTGATGAACTGGCGAGAACGATATTACACAAAACGAATAACCCATGTGTGAGCAGGAGTCTGATAGAATTCCATAACTGGAGTTTCCTCGTGATTCTCGCAACCACATTCCACTGGAAAACTCACCATCCATGTGTACATTGAAACCAAAGAAGAGTGGCAAGAGAGTGCAGCATCGGATGATTCCACTAATAAATTGGGCGTCTATGCAGATAGATCAAGAATCGGTGATGGCTCTGCTGCAGCATTCATTGAATATTCGGCGATGGTAAAACTGTGATGAGTACTCCCCTTGGGAGTTGCGTCACAGTACCACAAGCTGAGGTCCTGGCTCTTCCCGGAGCAGCTAGGACTTTAACATGCTCTGAAGTGATCGCCTACGCAGTCATTCTATTCATTCTACACTATTGGCTTTAGCTGAAAAGTGTGAAGAGCATTTGAACTGGATGAACCGGACCAAGATAAAAGTTATTGTAATTTTGATTTTCCACGTGGAGTAATTTCACTAGAATCTATGTTATTTCTTGTAATATCCGGCAAATTATCCTGGTATGGAGTATTGACCGCCCAATGTCAAAAAAACGAAATGCCGACATGCAAACATTTTTATTGTAGTACTTTCTCTAAATTATTTCAAGAAAGGCAAATGGTCAAAGAAAGGGAAAGTAATCAACAAGACTATCAAAAGCAAGGGCACAGTTGATCAAAGATTTTCGGACAAAACGAAAGTCATACTCAAAAATGGGTATGGGGAAGTGAATTGTATGACTATTTGAACACAAATGGGGAAACTGCAGTTATTCGAGAGGACGTCAGCCGTTGGATGCGGTTTAAGAAGTAAAATCATTCTTCAAGAAAAGTTAGCAACATACAAATGCTCTGAGCAGGCGCCTGACCTGAGCAATTGATCCCACATCAGGCCGGTTCTAAAAGTAGACTTTGTGTTGTCACATTCAGTATAATTCAAACAGCAATTCAAACTGAATATGCTTCAATTTACATTCTCCCGTGGGCGTTAGGTTGTCACTCTCATTATGATTCAAAGATCAATTCAACCAAAATTTGCTTGTGGCAGCAATAGGAGTCGTAAGCCCCATTACACAGAAGCTACAAAAACGCGCTTCAAAGAGAGTAATCAGGAAGATGTGAAACTTTATAATTATGTGCTTGCTGTTGTACATTGTGTCAAACGTATGTACTTTCCAATGATTTGGAATATTAAACGTGACTTATCTGTTATTTAAAGTCAAAATTCGAGATCAGAATTAACTGCATATTTAGGAGTGGATTTACAATTATTAAGGTGGGATTCTCAATTATTACGCAACTTGTTTGTATTATTTGGTATCTAAGGCAATATTTTTACATTTTACACACTTTAATTGCATTAATAGCGCTGGCCATTATACGATGCAAGCGTCAACAAACAAACAAATTAGAAAATCGGTGACATGGTCGGTACTCACTCTTTAAAATACTTACTTCTGAATTTACTTATTCTGATTCTGTAAATTTAATTTACAGAATCAGACCTTAATGGGCATTGTATTAACCTATACTTCTTTCGAGGATAATGAATACGCTTATGATAATCAAAATGCTTACGTTTCAAAGCATTCTGGTTGCGCTGTCATTTTTACTTTTATATTTCTGTATTTAAGGGAAATTAAGTAATAAGGGAACGTAGTATCTAATCTTAATCTACCGAAAGATTTGCACCGTAAGTCAAGTATATTATATAAGCTAATTAAAAAACTAAACTAATCTTACCACAAATTGTCATTCAAAAGCAGCAAAATTCATAATTTGAAAATAGTGACAGTTGTAACACTTGGGTCACCAGGTCACGTGTAAAACTAAGGTCACATCATGTAGAAGTGTGACAAATAAGACACATTCCGAATTGGGTGATGTCATAGCACTAAAGCAATCTTGAAGTTATAGCACTAAACTAATCTAAAGTCAAAGGTCAAACTATTCTACTGTCACACCCTGAAGCAAAATTGACACTGAAAAGTCGAAGCTGACCACAATTGGGTCACATCAAGATCAAGTCAATAAGTAACAGCAATTTCCCAACCAGGTTACAGTAAGCCACGAGACACATGGCACACTTCATCTGGCAAATTAAAATTTCCGTGTCTCGTAATGAATAAACTAGGTCATAATACTTATGTCACGTGGTCAAACTAAGGTCAAAGGTGCACTGTACAAATCCATAAGTCAAAGGTTAACATTTCTGGAGGACTATACAACAACATACAACACTGATTCTTTGTAAAAACTCCACGAGGTCACCAGGTCAAAGGTCTACTCACTCTATTACTATGATCAATAATGTCTCTTACTTTAACATCGGCCGCAGCAGCCGCCAAAGGAGACGCCATAATTTGTTGTGATGTGAAGAAACATGGGGGAGAGCGTTGCAGGTCCTCTTGGGCAAATGGCATTCCGCCTTGCTACACACACATAAAGCACAATTAAGCACAATTCATATATTCCCACAATGTTAATTTCAGTCGTACCTGTTTAATCCTAGCCAATAATTCCGGGTCAATGGATGGTTTGAGGAGTTGACCATTCCTGGAGCTGCTGAGCATTTTCGAGGACGGACTATGAAGAGAAAAAAATGACGTATTACATCTTAATGTTACGTGCGCATGCTCAACTATATCAAATTACACGAATTGCTTTTAGTGTATTTCTGATTGTGCGCCTGGGCCATTAATTCGGGGCCGGAAATTCAATTCTTTGCAAAAAATTTGTAAAAGTTTATGAATCCAGAGGATATAAATAGGGGCGGAGGACGACTATGGCCCATGAATGAGTACACGCGTGTCCCTCGCACCCGCAGATGCTACATGCATGGGTTAATTGACTACCTGTGTGGTCCAAGCCTTTTTATCCGTCCATCGGTTTTTTACACCGACTCTAAACGGGTAGCAGTAGCAAAAAATACGGCGGGCAGCGGCCACTCCGGTTTAACCGTACTTGTAAACATCGTGAATATGATGGGATGAAATTTAGAAAGAGTCAACGGGATTTCAAATTCCAAAGGGCACAGCAGCATATGGACACAAATTACATGGTATGGAGATAAGAATGTAACATAAGGATTTAATTAATCAAATTTAAAGATTTTAAGTCTAATTTTGGCTATAATTTGAAAGTTTGCTTTTCTTTCATTTCACGTATGTTCAAATTCAAATCTATTTGTCATAGATTTTATACAATATTTGCCAACGTCTATAAATGTGATACATTTTGACATGTTTCACAAAAACCTGTGCCGTGTATCGTAAATTGGTCAAATTCCAAGTTCCAAATTTGTCTATAGTTAAGATTTTGAAAAATGTGATAGTTTCAACCATAATTTCTAAAACTCATAAACACCGATGCCTTTTAATGGTACATGTACACGTGTTGGTGTTACCCACATATCACTCGTACATACATTGTACTGTACACCCCCTCCCATGCAAATCAGTTCACGTGTCACCGCAGTGGATCCAACGACTCCAAAAATCAAAGCCCACCCAAAATGTTAAATCCAAACTCCCCATAAAATAGATTCATTTGAAAACAGGGACAATGCGTGAACAAGATTTTGATCCCCGCAGAGGAAAAGTGGCACTGGCCACGAATCATAAAACTTCACAGAACACAAAAACACTCCACAATTATAGGCAGTAGCTGTAGTCGAAATCACAGGATTATAATTTTTACAGCTCCAGCCACATTAACACGGAAGCAAGAACAGGATTTCACCTAAAAATCCAGGTGTGCACGACGCATGCTCAATATTTGTAAATTCCAAATTTCTGAGAAAATGCGGATATTAAAGTCCAGTAAATGCATTCATATATGTTGTAATTCCAACTTTCTTTTGCCTCAGTTCAGCACAGCACTCAGATTCTTCAAACACAACACGACAGTTCACTCCCCCCTCAAAAAAATTATGTATTTGCAACATATGGATATGATTCGTATTGCCATAAAGCCCATGGGGTGGCCCGAAGTCCTCTGCATTCCATATAGTTTTTCAATCTTTGATTGTTCACAGTCTGATCACAGTTCAAGCAAGATGGGACATCAATTCCTCATCCTTTAGTCCGCATGACGTGTAGTTTTGTTTACGACCAAAAACGTCAACCATGAAGGGTCTCAAGCTTGTAAGAGTATCCTCGATCATAATATTTGAGGAGGGGCAACGAGCAAATGTACGGGACCAGACGTTTTGAATTTTAGCACACAAGTACCTGTTCTTTTCATGCGATCAGTCAATAGAAAATACGAAGGAGTCCCGCAGACAGGGATTCAGGGGATTCTATTGTATTTTTTAAGGGAACGTAATTAACAATAATAATTTGTAAGTCGAGGCTTATATATGGAAAATAATGGCGTTAAGAATTGTGCATATTTACACAAGTTGGAATTAGTGTATTAATAAAACTTTTCAATATATGGAATACAACCTTGGATTTGGATTCCATTTCAATTGCCAAGTATTTTAATAAAGTGGTAATTTTAAAAAAAATCCCCATCAAATGTGTCATTATCTCGTCAAGTATGAATCATAACAGTATATTTCCATTCAAAACCATCACATTTCAAAGGCAATCAATTTCCTCATTTTCCCAGGCATAACTATTTAAATTCCATCCGCCCTAGTTTATATTTGCTAATCTTTTAGCCCTAATGTCAAAAACGTCCTCCAAATTCCATGACTATAACCCACCGTAACCAAAAGTACACACGACAAAAATAAACCGTAAATTCTCCCAAAAAGTGATTAATTGAATGGTTGATTGATGTGCCCGCCCAAATGCCGCGGTAGCGTCAGTTCAAAAAATTTAATTACAGTCAGTCCGGCTGGAAACGCGGGGAATGTCATCATCTGATTCCAAATCCTACCTACTACGTACGCCATAGCCACATGCTAAATACCCGCATTTTGCCCTGAACGGATATTCATCAAACCACGTCATACGTACATCGGATGTCACGTACGTATACGTAGTCATATCTCACAATGCATTAATGGCCGGCCCGTCGGGCAATTCAGCATTGATTTGTTTGCCAAAGCCAACAACGGTGGAGCATAATTCCGGGTAGTATGTAGCAATGCACTGCTTATGTTCTAATTATGCTTCCACGAAATGTAATGAATCAATGGGAAGATTTTTTTTAAATTCCACTGTCGATGAAGTTTTTTGAGCGGAAGTCAACCTTCACCCATTAATCACAAATCTTATCTCACGTCGTTTTGTTGTAGAACAATGCATATATGAATAATAACAGAATTATAGTTTATAGAATCTAAGTTCCGTCCGAGTCTAACAATGCCCGCAATTATCATTCCCATCACATCTGACTTTGACTGTGTCGTGAAATTTTGGACAACACATTAAAATCAGATTGACCTCCTTAATCATCAATAATCTGGCTGTCAAATGCGATCCCATTTTTTTCGACATTGCTGTTATCCGGTAAGGAGTGCAATTAAGGAAACGTAATGTACATATAGTGTAAATTTAGGATTGCGCGTTACTCAAAAATTTGTAAGACTAAGGATTGACAATTCAAAGTAGTAACGTGCATGAGTTGGAGTAAAGTACGTGCAATTTGTATTAAAAAATAATGAAAATGGAGTTTTCCCACGTTCTTTGACACGTGCAGTCATTAATGTCAAATCGTCTTAATGGTGATCCCCATGCAATGTCCGTGGGTTTTAAGTGTCAAAATTGGACACATTTTTATCTATAAATCAGCTCCAAAAGCCAATACTGCTGGCGCAAATATTCAAAGTTAACCACAAAAAAACAAGAATTATTAAAAATTTTCTGGAAGGATCCTTTGTATAGCTCCCCACCAAAAGCGCAATGCAAAGAGCTATGCATCAAATCCATTCCCCATATCGTTAGCACTACAACACTGAATTTGCATTACATCTTTCCCATACCCATGAAAGGGTACCCTATTTCTGAATAAATTTTCTATGCATACGCACACATGCACATGTCGAAATCCAAAGTGTCCAGCTGCCCGTACTCGGTATTATACGTCAATCCTTTAGCCGATAAAATAAATCCTGTGGCCTGGCATCCCGGGATTTTTACCTATTTCTACCCAAAATCCATTCGTATATCTGTGATTTCTGCACTTCTTGTATTAAAATCCTCCTGTTGGCCATGGCTAATTAAAGATCCACGACGTCACGGAACAAATATAAATTCGGTTACAAAATACGTAGGGTTGAGTCGCCTAATACGCCCCACCTTTTGAAATATATGTTAATTTGCCCCACCAATGCTGATATACAGAGGTGGAGCAAGGTGAGATGGGCATTAGCCATTAGTGCGGCATATTAGCTAAGCGGGGCGTATTAGGCGTCGCTACCCTACAGAAAAAATCAGGTGCACTCTATTGCGGTGTAGACTAAAGGCCCCAATGTATGAATATAAAAAAATAAATAAATGCAAATGGGCCGGAGTGCTTGAAATGTCCCGCACCCACCGCCTTGAACCCCGGAATTGTACAGAAGTATGAATCAATCACACCAGCTTTGAGCCTTAATGAAAACCTCCCCTTCGATTTTCAGGAAAAACAACCATCTTAAGGGACCCATTACTCCTTAATAATGTCTCTGATTTCCCCCATGCACTTCGTGTATTGTAGAGCTCAGCATTACGGGAATTGAAAGGCTCGGTTGGTCGATCGGTGCAGTGACCCTTTATCAAAGGGGCCCTTCTGTACATTCACATTAGCTACGTAGTATTAATATAAATAAAACCCTTTTTCTCAAAAATTCATTAAAAATAACACGATGCAAATTGTGGCCGGGACTTGGATTTGAATAGGTTAGCTAAGGCTTGGGGCCCTCGTAAGGCTCCGATTTATACTCCTACACAATGTGAAACCCTTTCAATTCTATTTCCAATGTGTCTTTGCCTGCAGGGTACCTTCGGACCGTTGACAATTTTTCCATTTATAATGCATTACCGGCAGGCAGAGTGGCCTGCCCGCGTAATGCGTATGCGTGTCATGGTGAATTGACTTTGTATGGAAATTTTGAATCAATCAAAATTACATTACAATCAAATGCCCGGCAAAACATATACCGTAAATGACCGCTTAGAAGCCCCGCCCCTAATAGAAGCCCCGACCCTAATATAAGCCCCGTCTGTGGGTAGATTCTAGAAATAGATAGCCCCTGCCCTAATAGAAGCCCCGTCCCAAATAAAAGCCCCCCGTGTTTCTATGCTACACTCGCTAGTTTCCATTCCTATTTTCTTTTTGATAACGGAATTCCTGAATACACGTCTGACTCCGAAGTTAGCTTTCAATTATTATTTTAAAGTGAACTTTAGTTGTTTTATGCTGAACAAAACCCAGTATTTCACACATCATACACTGTTAGTTAGGAATTATTTATTAGAAGCCCCGTTTCTAATATAAGCCCCGTCCCTAATACAAGCCCCGTGTCGAGGTGTCGATTTTAAATAGAAGCCCGGGGCTTCTAAGCGGTCATTTACGGTAGGACAATTGCATTAATGAAGATTTTTCAAACAATGCAAATATATGAATCCAACATGTACCCCAATCCTTTATTTGATCGGAAACGCGTGGTGACGTCACTCAGTAAATTAAATACCTTCTCAGACGTACGCATGCGTGTATCATCCAAATTCCTGCACTCCGTAGTTCGCGGAAATGATCCCGGTGACTGTAATTTCCACACATTAAGGCCAAAGACATGCCAGCCAGATTTCGCATGCATCCACCAGGCACAAAAGTATTTGAAATCGGGACTTAATGAGGATGACGCATAGGAAATTTCAGATGGAAAAAACGATTTGGAATACAAATTCCAAGTTTTAATCTGCACACGCTATTTTGCATCCGTCATTAAAATCATACTTCCTAATTCCCACAAGGGAACTGTCAGAGGCGTCGGTCAGATTCGGCAGGGCACAAGATGGGGAAATTTGCATAAATACATCTCAATTCGTATCAAACATTGTGCGCTAAACGGAACTAGAGACCTAACCATGACAAACTCAAGATTAACGATAAAAGATTTGCTCATTGTCACAAGAACACACAATGTTATAAACAAATCCGAATCATGTGAGCGAAAAACGCAGACGTTTTGCTTCCTACAAATTTGCAAATTTTGCCATATAAAAGTGTGGGTGACGCCAGCCCACGCCCCTTTGATTCCGGGGTAATTAATGTCCTCACACAAATACAATGTAAATCCACGACGTATGACTCGTCGGATCAGAATGATATGAAAGAGTCCCCTCCAGCAAAAGAGTTATCACATTTATACAACGACGACTGAGTCACACATAAAGTACATGCATTACGCACCTCATGCAAAACATGCAACTGCATTACACACATTTCCAACAACACGCAAAATACACACAGTAATTTGACATGATTAATCCAAGGATCTGATCCAATCAAATGTCAACATTGCATCATGTTCATCATTTGTTTAAATTGCCGCGACGACTTGCGAAGACGACACTCGCTCCAATTTAATGGCAGTTGACATTTACGCACATTTACACCTTATCAAATAGAAAACAACTGCTGCTGGCTATGTCATGCCATGGCCAGTGGCGGGAATACCGCAGAAATAGCATTTGGATCAGCCAATTGACAATGAAGAATGAATGTAACCTAGTAGTAAAAGCAAAAAAACTACTTGTTAATGTAATAAAATCCAAATAAAACTTACGATTGACCCGGCAACGTCACTCTCATTGTGGTGGACATAATTGTGCACGTAAATTGTAAATAGTCTGTGTTCTGGAGCGAAGCTGTTGACTGAACGGCGGCTGATGTGGATCTGAGGCTTGATTTGGCTCGTCGTAAATGTGTTTGCTGTGTAATGTAATGCATGCAAGGGATGGTAGGATCGCCAGAGGCGCGCTGCCGTGGATGAGGCTCCGTCCCCTTTCTGATTTGGCCCAATGAAAATGTGTGGACTTTGTACTGTACTTTGCACTTTGCCTATCGTTTTTAGGTTTACATTTATTTATAATGGAGTCCGGCATGAGAAATAGAAGGTCAATGTGGGAAAATGGATTTAAAAATTATGTGATTGTTATTTTCATTCGTTTTTGTGCAGTTTTATTTTATATGTAGATTCTAGATGACCAAGCGAATTGTTGCATGATCATGTTATTTCCGACTATTTTTTTACAAAGCAAAGGACGGTCCGTTCGGTTTCTTTCGTCATTTTTGCATATTCATTTTCATTTTTTAAGTAATCATGCACAGGAGGTGTATGGGATAGTGCAATAATTTAGCCTGATATTAATTAATTTTGCCTGGCGTTTAGCACTTGGCTTTTTAGCAACCGGAATACTAAATTGTGTTTTGCGGCCTAAATGCAAAATTTTGAATTTAAATTTTATGCATTTTTCAAATCGTAGTTGTGACTCGCCCCGCTGTGTGTTAACTCTTAATCTAGTGTTGTATGGGTTTAATTGGGTATGGGTTTGGGTTTGGTTCGCCTTTCAAAAACTAGGGTTCGGGTTCAAGGTATGGGTTCGAACAAGTAAAAGGGTACGGGTTCGGGTTCAAAAAACCCTATTAAAACCCATTTAAAAACCCAAAATCCCATAAACAAAGCGCGAACCCAAAGTATTTTTGATTAGGGTTCGGATTTGGATACAAATTATTTTGTTTTCGGGGCTACGAAGTCGGGTTCGGGTTCAACCAAGTGAGGGTTCAGGGTACGGGTTTTGCGCGAACCCAAACCCAAAACCCTATACGAACCCATAAAAAACCCGAACCTATACAACACTATTTTAATCCATGCCACGTAGTGGTTTCAAACTTTGTGATCAAATTCAGTGCATAACAATTTAAGCTTTTAACTATTATTCGACTGAGCAATACTGAGCATGGGTCCGCAAACAAGCATAGCATCGGCATTATTGCAGCGTTCAGTTTTTGATTCAGTAAAGAAATCAAATGGAAACATTAGACATTCTATTACGGTAATCGAATGCATTTGATTAGGACAAAGACTTGGGTTCAAGTCTGAGTTAAACCGGAGCAGTTTTCGGCTCGGAGTCCGCTTCCTCCGCGTTGCACTGTTATACAGAGAGGCGTGGAAATATTGGCAAAACCTGGCACTACCTACCAAATATTGTCGATTATGGAATAACCTAATTAAGGGGGGGGGTTGCATTCGACATAAAAACGGCAGTACAATTTTCTCGGCCGGAGCGATGAGCCGATTTTAAAAAGTTATATAGTTTTGGAAATAGGAAAGTTGAAAACACATTTTGTTGTGATGAAATTTTGAAAATCAGTGCCAAACTGCGGGCTAACAAAAATTTTAAAAAATCAAATTAGCATAATATATTTTTAGATATATTTTACGAAATTTTATCACTACAAAATGTGCTTTCAACTCCCCTGTCCCCATAACTGTATTACTTTAAAATCGGTTCATCCCCGACCAAGAAAAGTACCGGACGGACAACCGAATCCTTAACTTTTGTTTGCAGTCCCGTCACAGGCCTTGATATGTGAAAAATATGGCACATGCATTGAGTGCCGGTTTGGGTCTTGATGCCGGCGATTTGGCAACACGGCTCCTCGTGACTCAAAATTAGGCCGAGTAGTTGAGCACGAAAATTCATAAAATGACCGCCCCCTTAATGCCATCAAATATGCATCAACAATAAGAACAAATCATCAGAGAGTGTCTCAGATTTCGAGCAAAAAACATAAAGTATACGATGAAACGCGCGAGTTCGACTGTATTAGTTCGACAATGTGTCGATCTCACGACTGCTTTACATCATTACTAATTTGTTTTTTAACCCCTCCGAATCTATGAAGGACCGGAGCTGAAGCAATTGTTTTTGACGGCCGACGACATAATTTGCTTAAGTCAAACACACAGCGGAAAACGCAGACTTGGGCCTATAACAAAATGGGCAATACTTACATTAACAAAATCCCAAATGTAATTGTAATTGGCAACCCTCCGAAAAGAAAGTAATTGGGAAAGGAAATTTTAAATTTCAGGAAATGTATAATTTGTCATTGAAAATCCAATTAGGGCTCGTTCATATATTACGTAGTGCCACATTCGGACTTCTTTTGGTACCCCTTCTCTACTAATTATATACCGTAAAAAATTATTAATTTAGAACGATTTCGATGCCTTTTTTCCACCGCGTGGTGCTTTCAAGAACCCCCTTCCCCATGAAGTAAAATGTAGTGGTTTGGCGGAACCCCGACTCGCCCACTTGACCACTGCGTAGTATGCGAACGAGCCCTAAGCTATAAAAAGTATGCATGCAAATGATGGGAAGGACGGCTTAGCAGGCGGCTGTGTAGGAAGGGTAGGAAGCAATGGGGTTACCTAAATACATCACAGTTTTGTAGTACCAGAATAGAAAGAGAAAGGGTCCTACGTGACTTGCTTAAGGGCACTGAACTTGAGGCGTATGCATGAAAAGCTAACATTACTTTTATAGCTGGATTGCAAATGCATTTTTATTCATTTTATGCTGGTGGCGATGAATAGCTGACAGCTAACCGCGGAGTTGTAGATCCGGTTACATTTAATGCAATGGCAGGAATTGAATACCAAACTCCAAAAAATGTTGACGAATGCAACGATGTCACGGTCAGATTTGAGATAAATAAAATGAAACCTTATTGATTTGAGCAGTATTATAACATAGAAAGGGGACTGCTGAAATTAATGGCACAAAAATAACATCGGCCCCAGAGCCAAATCCGTGTCAAACAGCACTTCACAGTTCTAGCCAACCAGCGAACATTTAGCTTTAGCATGTCAACATGTGTTTGCAAAACAACCTCGTACAATAGTACGCTACAAGCAGGCATAGCCCCATTAGTTAGTATGTGTTAATAGTAGTGTTGTATGGGTTCGATTGGGTATGGATTCGTGTTCGGTTTTTTGAAGTTTAAATTATTGTGGTATGGGCTTGGGTTCAACGCGCTTTTTGAGAACGAGGATTCGGGTTTAGTGTATGGGTTGGAGCAAGTAATAGGGTTTGGGTTCCGTCACTACAAATTTTGAATTCCAGTATTTGAAATGCTTTCCTGAAGCAGATACTATAACTTGATTTGTTTGCAATTGCCCCATATATTATTTACAATGAATTATTCAATGGATATACTGAACTAGCGTTAGAATCCAGCTCAGCTGGCCTTCTTTGCATACGGTACATAAAACAACGAACACCACTCGCACAAATTAAATTATATGTAATAGCTCTCCTCAAAATGAGTTAGATAAAACGTAATATCCTTGCTCACCACTTTCCACATTTAAAAATGCCTTATTAACACTCCATCAAATTCCCTCACTCCTCCAGAATAAGATCTCCGCTTACAACCTCCATCAAACCCCACCTTAGCACTTGCATTTAATCACCACCCCACAACTAGCATCAATATCCAACCTGAACAAATACCCCTTACAGCCTCCGTCAATTCCCTATCTAACCACTTCATCAAATCCCGCTGCACTTGGATGGTCACGTAAATCTGTTAATGTAAATTAGATGGCTACTATTCTACTACTATTCGCCTACCTACTAAGTGTCGTATTGTAAACATGAATGCTTTTATAGTACACCTTAATAAATAAATAGAATCCAGATTAATTGCAATAGGATATTTTTGAAATTTCATATCCTTACTAATAATAAACACCATCTACTCTTGGAGGGAGGACTGGCTGGCACGGTTTTGATCGACCGATCATTTATTCATGGGAGGTGGATGAAATAAATGGCTGGTGCATGAGTGATTATTGAAATAAATGGGTGGATGATGGGTGGTGAGTGAAATAAATGGGTGGAGAATGTGTGGAGAATGGTGTGGATCCCTTTGAACCATCCTTGCTTTGACGTTGCACCTCAGAACAAGACAAATCAATAAAAATATATTGCAACGAATTCCCAAAAATTGATATGCTAATTAATATTTATGTTATTGTACCTTCTCTAAGATTTGGGAATTAGATTTACGCCTTGAGCACATACTGTGAAATTCAACGAGTTTATTAGTCACAGCCTATGAAGTTCTGTGGTTAAAATTCGCAATGAGAATTATTACTTTTGAGCCTATTTTAATTGAAATATGAATTTCCTGGCAATTGAATTGTAAATAAACTCTGCAAGCAGAGATCCAAAAGAGCGGCTGCTACACACAACGCACATCAAACACACATAACGCACATCAAACACACATAACGCACCCCCTAGTCCAAAATGACCCCTCAACTCCTGCACCAATCTCCCCACATCACCTCCATGAAACCCCCACTGTAACTCCATTAAATTCCCACTCACAACCTCCCATTAAATCCTCGTCCCCTCAACCTTGATCCTTGACATCACCGCCTTCCTCAAATACCGACCTCACCACCTTCAACAATTCCCAACCTCTCCGCCATCAGCAAATCCTGACCTCACCACCTTCATCAAGTCCCGACCTCACCGCCTTCATCAAATCCCGACCTCACCGCCTTCCTCAAGTCCCGGCCTCACCACCTTTCAATGATATAACGTCCATGATATACGCCCCACAACCTCCATGATATCCCGCCACACAACCTCCATGATATCCCGCCACATAACCTCCATGATATCTCACTACATAACCTCTATGATATCCTCCCACACAACCGCCTCCATGACATCACGCCATATAACCTCCATGATATCCCGCCACACAACTTACATGATATCCCGCCAATAGGTCAATAGGTCTGGCCAATTTGTGACCTCAACA
>JAAXYW010002701.1:0-14216 GCA_036851895.1 Orthonychiurus folsomi | reverse complement strand
TGACCGTGTTGACATTGAGAAGGAGGGCCACCTGCAATTACCGAGTGGATTTAATTGATAGCTTTGCCTCCTATTAAAAACTACAGAGAAAATCCCAGGTAAATCACTCGCACTGCTCGAAGTCCCAACACCAATCGGAGGAAGAGTTCCATTCTCCCTAGCACTTGTTGCCATTACATTCCAAATCCACTACTAGCCCACGGGGAAATTGCAGGACATTAATTATGCAAGGGTCAGCACTATTAAGACTGACACTGATTGACACGAAGTCGTCGGTTTCGGAGGATCCCCCAAATCCGAATGCACACACAATCTTCACGGGCATCGTTTCGCCATGCTTTTTATTGATCTGACAATGCATGCGATTCCCTATGCTATGCCATGAGAGGCAAAGGCAAAGTCGTGTGTGGAGCAACGCAAAACATTATTTTATATAGATTTGAAATGCCCGTGAAAGTGATAGAGGGAAAAAAAAACCTGACAATCTCTTCTCGCGTGCCGTGCTCCTTGTCTTCTTCCCCGAATATCCTTTCTTCTCCTGCATATCAAAGACCCGGGTCTATCGGATTTCCTCGGTTATCCATAGTGCAGTACATGTAAACTATTAAGATTGAGGATAGTCCAAACTCTGGGCTTCTCCTTGTCCAGAATAATAATTTGGTACACGGCTCCTATCTGAGCCGTGTGTCGAAATTGTACATGAACAGATGGATATTTCACGTGCAATCTTCTGGAATGGCCATGACAGGGCTTCTCAGAATCAAATAAAGCCTTGTGCTTGGGTATTTGTTGTAAATTTAGATCCATTTGATTAATTTTGGATCGATGAGACCAGAAGTTTGCAGTCATGAGTTTGTGGGGAACGACCAAAACTTTAGATACCACAATCTTGAAAAGCTGCAAAAGCACTTGAATCGGTGCAGGATGGAAAATACAGGGCCAGTATTTGCGAAATGGATAAGTCTCTGCATTGTAAAAACTCTCATCTGCAGACTTAAATGGGTTACGCTCATTCTTTAGTACGCCACGCTTCATTCTAAAAAGAAATAAAATACACACTAAAAATCATTTTTATGCATGATGGACTTGGCTGACTTGGCATGATTAATAGAAAGATTTTCAATTTTAACATTGCAAATTCTAGAATTCTACATACACATTTCGCACACAATTTGTATTTCTCTCCCAGAATATAACAGTGTTTGGCTGTGCTTTATAACATAGATCCTAAATAATACAATTCCCACTAGAATTTATATGCTTGCAATAATACCATTTGTACACAAATACGATATTTATAACACTTTACGGGAACTGTTAATGTCAATTCTGCAAATATTATTTAATATTTACTATGGCTTATTTACTTATTTGATGAAAACAAGTATTCTTGATTGACAGTAGCCCGTGCATCCTTAAGTCTGGACAAAGTGGATGACGAATATTGCTGAATTGGATCAATTCTGCCTGGAATAATTAGCATTGCCAAGACATGAATATCAGGTGAAGGTGGTGGTGAGTCGCCTTTTGGATTGAAAAGGGAAATGGATGATGGCGTTGTTGCTTCAGGTCGTCCATTCGTGAAATCTTCCATTTTAATCTCATTGTTGTGCACACTTTGACGTTTGAACATGGTTCGAGCTTTTGATGGATGCCTGGCCATAAAATTAGAATGCGAGCTTCGTTTCTTAATGTAATTAAAGCAGCAGGTACGGAACTTCCGAGATCCACACATAACAGAGCATTCCGGGCCGCATGAACTGCATTGAATATCAGCCCCCAATGATAATTCTGATTCGGAATTTCCTGAAACAAACTCAATTGTCGACAAGATGACTAGAAACAGTCCTGTAAAAAAATTTGTTGTTAAATTAACTTTTGTTTGAAAAAAACGCACTCTACCTAAAGTAACTCTACCGTCCTCTTCTCCCATGAAATATTTTAATGTAGGATTTAAATGTCGAAATTACTTTGAAAATATCTGGACCTAATTATCTATAAATAATCTGACGTGACGTGACGTATTTGGTGACATACCAGCCATACAATTAGAAAGTTTTATGGAATCATAGTCACCCCTTAAATACCCACATTAACTGATATTAAAGTCTAGTAGATTCATAAATTTAACTCACCAATAAACACAACAATGCAATTTGCAAATTTAGTACTCATGCTGCCAGTTCTAAGTCTAGGGAGTGGAAAACGAATTCAGAAGTGCCTCTCCCTCACTGACCTCAACTCGACGGATATAAGACCCTGATTGGGGCTTGATTTTTATTGCTGGCCCTATTTATATTTTCAATGCATTTCTAGAAAAAAGGATTTTCTCCTACGCATTTAGAGTTTGGTGTCGTGTGGGACTTTGTTTCAGAATGCCTGAGGGTATCCGTCTTATCGACAACTGGACAATGTCGACATGCCAGCCACACTGCGTTGGTGTCCATTGGTTCTTAATCTCTGAAAGCAGGGAAGGAATTCTGGGATCCCCGGATCAGAAACTAATTAATCGTAAGCTTTATTTGGTTTTCATTTAGTATTGCGAAGGAGTGGGTTGTTGAAGAAATCCCAAGATTTCAGATTATGTTTCACAAGACGACCACACAGTTCTGTTCTTTGATCTGTAATGGATTTTTTTGGGGAATTCGGACACTGAGATTATTTTGGGTTATACTTGTGGGCATGGGGGCTATCTTGTCTACCGGATTTTTGTCACGAAATGAATTGAATTCATAATTTTTAAGCATCGAATTTGGCTTAGCATCAAAATGTTATGCACATCGCGTTCATAGAAAAGAGTGCCAGTGTCAATTGTATCTCCTACCAACGGCACAACTCAAAAATAGCCGATCCAAAATCGGCTACAGCTTAGAACAATGAAACAACAAATGTGCTCAGAAATTACCAATCGGCTCGCGTCACCACGGGACTATGGTGCGTTTGACAGAGGAGGGGTACTTTACTTAGGTTGCAGCAGGACCGCACCGGTGATCGGTGAAATCCATCTTTTGCACAATTCCTACTAAATTAGTTTGAATTTTTTGGTAATAAGTACAGCAAATTTCAGCATTGGAACGGGACAGAATACATCTTACCAAATCAAAGATGTAATAAAACTTAGATGAAGATGTATCACTTCCCGCAGCATCGGCTTATTGTATTGACACACGAGGCGGACATGACTTGAATTTCATTGGTCCTGACGAAAAACTTTTGTCGATTTTGTCATTGTTCAAGTAGCCGTCCTTGGTCTTGATCCTTTATTACGGGGAGCCAATTGAGACTAAAATGGAAGGAAACCGCTGCACTTTGTTAGGTCTAACCTCCCACGCGTTTACATAATATTTGTGAGGGTGACGGACGAGACGTCTCGTCGGACGAGATGAAACCGCAACAAAGCAACGCAAAGTTATGAATTCTATAAATTTTATTTTAAATTTTTACTTTAAGTACAACCTTGAACAATTTAATAATGGAGGTACAACAATTAACAAAAACCAAATTAATAAAACTCAACAGTGATTCATTTAATACTCAATAACAGGGCTACACAACAAAATATGTTTAACATGCTACTAACAATGGGATTTTGATATTATGATGTGGGTTCGAATACATTTGTTACCAATTAAATTTTGCTTCCATTCAATCAACTCCAACCTACTACACTCAGACTCATTTTAAGTCGGTCATCTACGCGTCAAGAAAGTCTTTGAGCTCGCACGCAGCATCGCCCTCGGATACATTAATTTTATGAAGGCGCCACGAAGGATTAACTAGAAAATTCCAATTAGCCACATTACATTTCACAGATCGGACAATTTCTTTCTTCCACATACACAAACGCAACTACATAAAGAGGGGATAAACTAGCACCAAATATCGGGTTTGAGCTTTTCTTCGTTCACACCACACGGTTCCGAAGAATTTCATTACATTCAACGTTACAAAACAAATGTGAGCACGGGAGAGCAAGGAGAAAGCCAGGACTTACAAGGGATTGGCATTGTCCAGATAAGTAGGGATTTCATTAATTAATTAGTAGATACTCAGAATTTCTTACATGTTAAGGCGGCTCACTTATTACTTCTACTTAACTAGCACATTCCAATAATAAAACTAACAATTTGACATTTCAAAAATATATTTCGCCTTTTTAATTTGTCAGGCCACATCCAAAGTTCTTATTCTCAGCTAATGAATGTCAAACCCAACGAGCCTAGATAGAAAACTGACGAGAAACTTTTCTCTTGTAAAACGGAATGATTGCAATTAGTCGCACGAGTGCAATTTTGACGAGGATGACGAATTGTGAAGAAAATTTTTCAGTTCAACATTCTTGCAAAAGGTCAACTTGACATTTAAAATTAATGTTACTCGTAAATTTATCAGCAGTAGAGAAAGAAGAGAAAGCATGATTGCACATGCAATGGCAAGAGTTCTGAAAGGTGTCGCTCACTCAGCCTTCATAGTGTTTTTGAAACAATTTGGAATTAATTTGAATTTCTGATCAATTTAAAAATCCTAATCTAATAACCAAATGTTTGCTTAACACAGTCCTTAACAAAATCACAATGCATTGATTAGTAAAACTTTTTGGCCTGATTCTCTTTACTGCTCTTGTACACCGCGTAGCCTATTAGTGCGATTACTTGAAAAACTGCGATGCCAATAAAAAGTGTTGAAGATACGCAATTAACAGTCGGACACTCCTGGACTTGGCCTCCGGCGACGGGCTGTGAGTGAACTCGTTGAGATACGAGATTGACATCCCTCTTCACTATATTAATCCCATCTCTCAGCTAAAATTAATTCATAACGTTACTCAACCGGCTTATATGATTTATTGGGGGGATTAAATTGAGGTTTACCTCATTAAAACTAGATGTGTAGTCAATTGATCCCACGCCTACTGCAGGAGGGTGTCCCCCTGCAGGTTGTTGTTCCAGCTTCGAGTTGATGGCCACCAAGTAATTTCTGCAAATCAGGAGATACATAAATGAGTTGTCAACATCGACGAAGAATAATTTGTGTCAACGCTTACTTAATTTCACGTGAAGAAGCAATCAACTCTCTGCTTGCAGCAAGTACAGACTCGACTTCATGTCGTTGCATTACACTGGCACCCGGCACACTCTGTGGTTGTGGTGGTTGTCCTCCTAATTAAAAAAATATTATGTTTACCATACAAAGCAGGTTGCATGCAAAATGGTGGACTCACCCATTGCGGGTTGCACTTGTCCGCCAGCTTGTTGAATGCTGTTGACTAAAGAAATTGTGGTTTCTTGTCTGCCAACAATTTCATCAAGTTTTCTTGCCAGACTCTGAACCAGCAGTCGAGTTTCGGACTGACCCTGAAAAATTTGACGCAGTTCCCTAATTTGCTCCTCTTCAAACCAGTCGTCTTCGTTGTCTTTGTCTTTCTTCGCGTCCGGGTGTTCTTTGATATATCTGGTAAAAAAATTATAATGCATGGTAAAAACTACAGTCAGTATTATAACTACAGTATTCCTGTAAGTAAACCTACGCTTCTTTTTTCTGGTCCAGTTGTTGCTGATAATTTTGAAATTCTTGTTCAAACTTCTGTTGTTCGGCATTAGGGACCGGTGGTGCTTGATTATCCAAGCCATCCAACTGCGGTTCCAGACTCCATGTCATGAACTTGTGGACATCATGGTCGTCTAAAATAACGCAAAAATTAGATGGGTTCTTGGCAAATTCCAATTAGTGGGTTAAAACGTACCGGCCAGTCCACCAGTGGCTGCACTCAATCCAAAGTAACCTCGAGCAGGCAGGAACACATTTTCAGCCCTCAAGCACATTTCATAATCGTTATCGTTGTTGCTCATTCCATTATTAAACATAACCTACAGTATTAATCCAACAAATTTGATTTCCTTGTATAAGCAGAGATATCAGTTTGTTTGAAAATATTTTAATTACTGACCACTAAAGTGTTTTTGTAGTATGTAATTTTGGCCCGAACAGGAAAAGGTTTGTTTCGGAAGTCGCGTAAGCATCCGGCAATTTGTTGCGTTGATCCATCACTGTAAAAAGTAGTTAAAATTTTTAAAAACGTTTTTTATATTTTCATGTTCAAATGAAATTTCAAGTACTTTTGATGGTCATAAATTTTGGTTCCGTCGTTAGGAATAGCCATAATGTAAGGATTGTTGTGTTTGTTATCATTGTCGAAAGAGTCGAAAAATAGACCCAATCCTTTCCACTGATCAGAGCTGCCAAAAACTGGACCTTCTTGTCCCTTCTCTTCTGTATACCATAGAGCCTAGAAATAAAAATAGAAATAAAAAACAATTGCACAAGTTGTCCAAAGAATCATTTAGACGACACAAATTAAATGCTTACAAGTCCATCTGCTCCAACTCGTCCACGACCGGTAATTCTGAAGACAAGCTCGATTTCCCACCAATCAAAAGTGGTTGCTAACTTGGACCAAATCGACCCTACAAAAATGTTTAAGAAGTATGCTGTATTACTCTATATACCTTACAAAATGCAGAGGATACTCTCTCATTCTTTTCCAAAGGAAATCCAAAGAGTAAGAAGCAGATCTAACATTTGATTGATTTATAAGTCATAATACCTTTTTGACTTCTCAAACTTGGTGTAACTCGTAGGTTCTCCTCACTGGCAATTGCATCTGAAAAACGCAAAAAAAAGAAGTTGGTTATCACAACTTAACTTCCATTAGGAAAATAAATTTCTGGAATAAGAAAGGAACTACTCGACTCAGTTTAGTTCACAAGGTCCTCTAAGCTTAAAGAAATTGCGAAAAATTTATAAACCATAAACCATTCAGAATCAATTGCGCGAGTACTTACTGCCGAAGTGTTCCCAGAATGGAACTGATCCATCCTTCTGAGCTAAATACGGAGGTTTGAACGAGTACTTGTACTCAAACTTCTTTAATGCAGATGAAGACTCCACAGCCACTGTCCACAGGGTCAGGAAAATGATCAGGAATGGAATGAAGGATTGAAGCCGGACAACAATGTCCAGCTGGGACGGTCGCCGGAGTTTCATTTTGTCAAAACGCAAAATCCTACCCACCCCACTAATGCTTCCCTACCAAAAAAGCTGGAACTAAATGCTAAACCTACTCACTAATAAAACTTCTACAACAGGTTATCAACCCCAAGTAAAGAACCCGCTGACCTTTAGCCTAAGAAAAGAAAGTTGAGGGATCTGTCAACTCAGCAGGCAGAAGTAAAAGTGTGTTGTAAAACCCGGACTCTCATCCTGATGTGGGATCCATTTAACACGTGTAAGATTTCTGGGCCCGTTATGCCTTTCCACAGCCATACGTTTGTAAAGCTGGTGGGCGACGTGGCGCTTAATTCCGGGCTTTTAAATGTCATTTTGTGGTTGAATCTAATTGATGGGGTTCTCAATTAATCCAGACTTAATACAAATTAAGCTAAGAATTCCGTAATGTGAACTAAACTAACGCCTGTCGGTGCTTTTTTGTCTATATAGTAAATTTACTGGGCGGCGTGTAAAATTCAAGTAAATAAATACCAATTTAAATTAATCCATGAGCCTCGAGTCGGGTCGTGAAACTATTGAAACTACTTCAAAAGATTTTTTGACCCCGGTGACCTCAAGAGGTCATCACCCTCTTAGGCGGTCATTTGACCTCACCAAAATCCTTTTCGGACAATTCTAAGACTTTGACTTTTTGGTGTTGGGACTGACAATTTTCGTGCGTACCCTTGGTCGAATCCAACCGAAACTACGGCTATTTTCAAGCAAGTAAATCAGAAATTCCAAAGTTAAAATGTTTTCAATAAAAAATATTGCCTTTTTTATTGTTGTACTTGTTTACATTATCACGTGTGGTTCCTAGCTCCTAGGAGTAGTCTGCAAAATTATTTGGCGAAAATCATGTGCCCCCGATGCGATGCTATTTACAAATAAATAATTCATTGTACACAATAACGCAATATACAATTTTTACACAGTAAAAGAGTTAAAATTAAATTAAAACATGGTAAACTAAAAGCTGAAGATAACCCAACTAAATTCATGAGTGAAATAATTTCAGACAAGTGAAGTTAATCGAGTTTGGTTTAGTTAAATGCTAAAAATGCAATACAATACACAATACGCATATACAAGAAAGATCGCATACAAAAATTTGGGTAGTGAGTGTCATTAATAGGGACAATATTTAGGGCTCAATTGGCTGTGACAAGGAAATGAAGGGAATGTCCGTGGCCAGGGTAGATTTTAATGTAGCTGTGAAGACATTTCGTTCCTCAGGTGTCTCGAAGTGAATATCCCAAAATACGTGGGTCTCAAGCTCGAACACTAACTTGACATATGTCGCATCCGCTTCCAAGCATTCCTGAAATTCACAGAAAGCTAAATGAATACACGCCAGCTTTTTTTACTAACAATAAGGGATATGCATTTTATGCATTTAAACCTAGACTTACCACTTGCCGTAGGCTCGAAAGATTTCGGATGTGCTTTGGACTGACTTTGTCCACATTTCGATTGACCAGCCACGAAACATCATTTAGCAGCATCAATTCCGATTCAGTGAGTACAAGTGCCGAAACTGAATATGATTTTTCTAGAAATTGTTCACAGGGTATTATTATTGGGGGTTCGTTGGGCCGACATGGTTTCCAACTAAAAAAGTGACTTACCAATTGATTCACACAAAGCAAATCTCAAAAATCCAAAATAAGATATCGGGTTTACAGGGCTCATTAGTGTCTTCTGGGTTTGGCTTAAGTCCCGGATAAGTGGAGGCCGATCAATTACGACACAAATCTCGCCTGCAAGCATAGCATTGATTTCTCATACATCATTCAATACAATACATTATACATTATCAATACATTAGCTAAAGCTAGGCTTGAGAAAACTACATACACAGAAAAAATTCAATAAATTTCGATGTCCTTCCAGAATCTCGAAATATAACTGCGTGGGGCTTTCCTCCTTGAAAATCAAGCCCAACTCCGTGACGTCCGACTAGAACATCAAGTCCATTCAACTTCGCAAGCGGGTAACAATTTGTCTTTTGCAACCAGTCTTCAGGTTTATCACTGTAGAAAAAAAAACTTAAAAATCCTAGCAAATCGCAGACCTCATAATTAAATGGAGTTTTCGATCCTCACCTTTCAGGGCCAACTATTTTGTAGAAATAAATCTTCTGGCTGGAGAATATCACGATTGACAGAAAAGAACCACTTGACGTTATTACAATAGCCTAGTAAAGAGAAGAATGCAATTATGTTGACGTGATGAAAACATATAAATGCATTGATTGTATTATTTATGTCATACCTTTGTCAGAGAAAGGAGTTTCTCGTCATGATGTTTAAAAACACTAATGTCACAAAATAACTGGAGCCGATGATCAATTTTTGAATAGTTCTCGTAGTCGTACCGTATTGGGGCTGAGGCAACAATTGCTGACGACGAGGAGTGACTGGGACTTGATAGGGAAAATATAGAGTGTGAGGGAGTAATAGTGGTCGTAGACGAGGTAGACGAAATAAGTGACAAGTTTGCAGGCATAATTGGTGGGCTAAGCTGCTGTGAAATTGCAGAAAGCGGTGGGCATGGTGTTCTTTCGTAAGTAGTACAAATGCTTTCCGTACACGAGCCTGACGAATTACTTTCGGTCATTGGAACTGTTGCTCCCGGCTTTCCAAATCCGAATGCGAAATCAGGAACAGCAATCTCAACTGCTTCTTCAACCCTGCGTATAATATTCAAATAAGATATGCACTCTTCCTAAGCATTTGTAACTAATAATCTTACTCAATGTCAGAACTAGATCCACTCCCTCCGTTTTTCCCCAGAACTTCAATACTACTACTGTCACAGCTAAGGACTTCTATGTCGCTGTCTGATTTGCCATCTGCAAAAGAAATTTAAATCACAAGTATAAACAAACTGAAGCAGTTAAAAGGCAAACAAAGGATAATCTTAATTTACTTGGACGAGCGGTACAATCAGGCCTGTCCTCGACTGGAACTGTTGCACCAACAATAATAATTGGATTGTTAGACACACGGTTAGACTTGGAGTTGGAGTTAGGTGCAGATTTCTCAAAATCCAATGCGTTTGGAAAAAATCCGGTTTTTGGGAGGGATTTAGGTCGAAGGAATCCTTGAGAAAAACATGCGGTTATTTATGTTACCTTTGACACACAACAATTAATTTGTTAGAAATAAATTTGTTAATATACCTGATATCGGCGTCGAGCTTCTTAGCGCCGGTTGAGCCCAATAAGAAGAGTCGGCCTCAATCATGTTAAAACTCTCATTATTTGGAAGAGGGATTGATTCTACATCCAATGGAATTAACAATTCACTCCGGCATTCCGAATTTGGACAAACAGGGACTTCGGTTGGAGCACCGTGCTGATCCTTTACTAGATGGACGCCAGCCATTCCTTTCGAAAATTGGGCGTTGCATTTGATACACTGAAACCCATCCGCAAACTCTTGGAGAGTTCGAACTTGCAAAAACGGGCTAGCCAATTTATTGAACTCTTTGAAATCGCTAGTTGTCATTACGAATGACCTCTCACGTAGTGGTTTTCTTATCGTGTCAAAACTCAATCGAAACTCAACAGTGTCAGCTTCCCGGTATGATTTGACCTCTGTGATTGACTTAAGACTTTTCAAATCCCATTTGCTTATGACGATGTCTATTTGCTGGGGATCCACCTCAAACAAGAAGTGATCCAAAATACTTAGCTGAAGGGCTTGACCGGACTGGAAAAATCGGAAGTGCGTTGCTCTGTTATACTGACTAGAAAATGAATCAGGGTCGTTTTCTGTACTGAGACTAGTAGCAAAGGCTTGTGTTGGAGGGTGCTCGTCTAATCCGCTGCTAATACTGTCCACATCAAAATCTGATACACAAGACTGGTAGACGACTCCGATGCCTTCAGATGAGTTACTCAAGTCCGTGACTTGTTTAATAGATTCATCAGAAGTGTCGTGTTTTTGAACAAAGGCAGAATTTGATGTGGGCTCAAAAACAGGGGCTGATTCTTCAGTATTTCCTTGGCTGTGTGAATCATTCCAACTAGCGACTGCAACTGCACTGTAAAATGACGAATCCCGTGTGACTGGTAAAGACTTTGAAAGCTCCGCAAGTTTAGTGACTTTGTCCGATATTCCTAAAAGTTTTCCAACTTCGCATCCAGCCTGTCTCAATAGCCAGTTCTCCTTTCCATATTTATTTCGTAGTGAAGTGATTGCATTCCGTGTTTCAAGCACCATTATTTCGGACTTCTCTGAAATACTTAACGTGTCCGTTGCAGAGACACTGGACCCTTCTGAACCATTGCTGCCTTTTCGATTTCTGGGCTTGGGGTCCTGATTCTCAGCATCCACATTTCCCTTAAAGCACCCATCTCGCTCATCGTCCCTGTCCAGAACGACTATTTCCCTAATTTTTGGTTTCTTTCGACAGGCACTTCTAACACTGGACGAATTGGAGTCGTACGATTGTGTTAAACTTCTTATATCAGAAACCCGATCCCAACTCGTGCTTACTCTGGACGAAGTAAAAGGAAATGGCGATCCTAACCCAGGCTGTGGAATGCTAGGGAGGGGTTGGTAAAGCCTGATCTTCTCCAAAGCCAATCTGACCTCTGAATTCGATAATTTCTTTTTATCCAAAACAAAAACTTTGCTATTTAGGACGATTCGACTTAAATTGGAACAAAGGACATTTCGGTAATGTTCCAAATATGATACTGGATTTCCAACGCAAACTAAATTCTTCAAACTCGTCAAATGACGCAGAGACTCCAGTTGGGTCTCATCAGAAATCATGTTCTGGGAAATATCCAGAGTCTCCAAATTCTTAAAGTTACCAATTAGTGCAGAACAACTCAAACTTGTTATATAATTATTCGACAGTAGCAAAACTTTTAAACTAGGAGGGACTGGTGGCATTGTTGTGAGTTGATTATAATTCAAATTGAGCACAGTCAGATTCGTCAACAGTTTGGAGAATCCATATTCAATGGAAGATATCCGGTTTCGGCTTAAATTTAAAACTTCAAGCGATGGCGTCATCTCCAGCGCATATGTATCAATTACTGTAAAGCAGAATTAAAAACATTGCATGAGCTTTTCACATAACTCGTAAGCATAAGTTTAGAAGCCATTAAAATTTCTAATCACGATAATAAAGCATCATAGACTTTACCTTCAATCCGGTTGAAACTGGCGTCGATTTCTCGAAGTTCCGGCCAAACACTGGTGAGCGTCATGGACAAGGAGCTTATAGGAAATACGGATCCAGGCGGTGATGACGCAGATGTAGGCAGTAACTCCGCTGTCGTGTTTGCTGTGCAAAACACTTCACGAAGTGAATCCAAACAGCGTGCACACTTGAGTTTCTTCAAATTAATCCGAATAGTATTTATCCCGCTAACCATATGAGGGGGTATTTTTCTTAATTCTAGGACTTGGAGATTGCGGAATAGGGTAAGGTCCATGTTTCCAGGTATTGAATTTAATTCTGATAGCGAGATGCACAGGGTTGGGGTCTGTTCCAAAACATCAGCAAGAAACATGACCTGATGGACATACTCACTTCGTGCTACGTCCTCCTCCTCCTCGGTCTCAGGCATTGGATGGTTGGAGAGCAGTTCGTTGACTGCTTCGGAAACACTCCAAAGAACACAAGAATCCAAGACAAATGGGACGGACATATCCAGAATTTTGTCACAATTTGCACGAAGGTGTTTAGCTAATTGAGCCACGACACGTTGATGAAGAGGTGGTGGCGGAGACGCTGGAGTCGAAGACGGAGTTGCGGACTGCTCTAGCTGCCCAATGTCTCCATTTGGATTTGCCTGATACGAATCCATCACGGACACAGAGGAACCGCTGCTATTCTGTCGACTTAAAACTCTTTTTCGGATCACATCAGTAGTTTGGTCTGAAGCTACACTTGCATTGCTGCTCTGCCTGCAGAGTTGGAGGGATTTCCTTTTCAAAATATAATCAATTTCGTTGTCTCGATCACGAGCCTTGAACTTCTTCTTTAATTTCCTAGATTTTGTTCTTGGTGTTGTTCCGCAAACTTTGGATTCAAATTCAATCTCATCAGAAGATGTAGAAGAAGGGGAGCAAGATGAAGATGAACTTTCTTTCTCTGAAACAAGGATTCAAGTAGAGCATATTAACTCCTGCAACAGCTAAACCTAACCACACTGTGTTATCCCATGAAGATAACAAAACCGATAAATGGAATGGAACATTCCCTAACCATGTTATATAAAATCAGGAAACCATTTATAGAACCATAGAAGATATAGAGATAGAAGACCAGCCTTGCTTTTGTTCTTGAGATTAACATTATCCCAACCAATTTATAAAATGCTGTTAACTAACAATCCACAAATACACATAACTGACTTCAACACACGATTACATCGAGCACTGCTGTTGAAATCTAGCATCAATCAGCACGCAAACATTCAAATTGTAATTGAAAAAGTTTGCTAAAATGTCTTATAATTTACCTGGCTTTCACTTACATACATACAATACATTAAAACAAAAAACTGTTACTCCTAACCTGGTTCTGGTAGCCTAAGAGTTTCAGGGTAATAAAAACAACTCCAATCATTATTATTTTCTACTTTAGGAGAAACTGGAAGAGACTTATCTACTTCCATCGCACAAAATTACAGAAAGGTTTTGAAATATATTTGACAGACAATATCTGCACTTGCTTGTAACACCTAGCGCAGAACTAAACTGCTTTTTTCGCACCTCAAACAAAACTTTATAAGGCTCTGGGTTCCATTACTGAAGTGTCCAGCTTCTCTTAATCCGGATCAATTGAAAATGCAATTACATACGTACGTTTAGGAACGCTGAGGCGGCGGTGTGACAGGTGGCAGTCTAATTCGAAAATATTCTTAAACCTCTTGGCTTAAGTCGTGTCTTCTACGAATATACAACCCTCCAGTAAATACCGGTTAAGGTTCCGAATTTGTCAGATAGTCATCATCAGATCAGATATCTGATCTGATCTGATCGAGAGTCGGTGATCAGATTCACTCATCTGATCTCATCCGAAGCGAGTCAGATCAGATATCTGATCTGATGGGGAAAAAATTAAATTATCTGATCGAATCTGATCGAATCAGATATCTGACGCTTTGCCGTGGTGTACATGTTAAAAGCTGTCAAATT
>JAAXYW010002700.1:0-14216 GCA_036851895.1 Orthonychiurus folsomi | reverse complement strand
CTTTTGGCTACTTTTTCACTATAATTATAATCTTTACATGCCTTTGGAATTTTTTGAATCGAAAGTTTGTCTATGTAAAATGTAAGTCCTGCATTTTGGAAAAATAATAAAGGGAAACAGTAACTACAAACCTCATTCGTCCATTTATTTCAATTCGGTTTTATTTTAGGTTTAGTTTAGCCAGCCTTTTGCATCCAGAATTTGAAAGTTAGCCAGGCTAGACTAGGAATAGCTAGGGTCGTTTCTTATCTGGAGTTCAAACTAGGTAAATAACATTTTTTCATAAAGTTATGCATAGTAGTGCCAATAGGGGAGCTGAGCCATGAATATTTTGCTGTCAAGCACCCCCACATCTGGAAAGCTTACATCATCTCCGTCCGACCAGAATCGTCCTCAGTTCCTCGACTCCTTACAAACTTTAAAGGAAAGGAACACATTAATCCTTCAAGTGACTGAAGCGAATCCCAACCCAACCATCTTAAAGGCAAATCACCTTCGCTCCTCTTATTTTGTGTGGGTTGGCTTGGCCGGTCCCGTCTTCATCTTGATTGTTGTGAGGGAGGAAGATGAAAAATGCACTGCTGACTCTTTAACTCCAACGGAGATTGGTGGTTGGTCGGTTGTTGGGTATAACCGAGCTCTGTTTCTCCTTATAAGGGGATCCCTCGTCATCGTCACCTAGATAAGTTTGGAACGCTGATCCTAACCCCTTCATTTCTGAGTGAACGCCTGCTAGTTTCATTTCTCTTTTGTTTCTCATATTAAGATTTAACTGGGAGAACACCTTCGGCATCCTAATTTGCGTTTGGTGAGCTACTACACTTTGCGATCATCATGAGGGAAATCGTTCACGTACAAGCTGGTCAATGTGGCAATCAAATCGGAGCTAAGGTGAGTCCTAGTCCGAGTCTAAATTCTTTAGACGTTGCGCTGTCAGGGCAGGGGGTTATAAGGCAGGAGGATTAATGATTGGGGTGGTACTACGTTTGACTGTCAAAAGGTTTCAATGTCAACAACTAAACCGCTTGAAAAAAATAACGAGTCAATTTGTACTCAACTCAATCAGCCAAGTTTATTTCTATTCTTGTATAGCTTGGCGAGCTAGCAGAAATGAATGAATGAGTGGTGTTTCAATGCGATATGAGGTTGACCAATGCAATGACCGATGGTTGGATTGTTATTTGTTGAACAGTCCATTTTTAGGCGGCAAGTGGCAGAGCACCGCTGTTCGGACAGAATAAAATAATCTCATCAATTGTCAATTCAAGCTGGCGATTTGATGACAAAGCAAATGCAGGTCAAGATATGCCTATTCATTCATTCAACTCAAAGTGAATATTGATTCAGGCTGTCAACGTCCAACTTTCATACTTTCAAATACACAAACAGAAATATTCAGCTGCAGCATTTAGCATTGCAGCATTTGTGTAAAGAAACGTTTAAGTTAATAAGACTTAGGAATTGCTTGAAATGATGAAAGGTTAGACGGATTTGTATGCTACGACAACAATTGAAATGCATACATTCTCAGCTGTCTGGAAATTACATCAACTGTTCTGTACACTTGAAAGTGCGGGGTTAGCTTGAGACAATAAAATGAATACATTTTGAACTTGACAGTAAACTTGCAGATTGCATTGGTATGTAATGCGATTAGCTATTGAATGGTTATAACTCCAGTTCCCACATATCTCATCGCACCGCAACTAAACTGTGCTGTGTAGTGCAGAAATAGAAATGTGAATCAGGAATTTGAATCACATGCATCCAGGAATATAATCTTTTTTATTGTCGTCATACTCTAGTCATGTTATTTGAGCTCCCATCTCCCAACCAAACCGACAAAGCAAATTTGTTCATTGTTTTGCTTTGCTGCGAAATGAGCATTGGAAGTGCACTCGAATCTGCCGTATCTGGTTACGAAGAATTGTTTTGTCGATGAAATGGCTTAACTGGGATATAGATTTCCAGCATTTGAAGCTCGACTCTCTGTCCCTCGTATTATTGGGGAAAAAGTTGATATAACTTTCCTATCTGAGTGAATATATCCACGTGTAATAAATGCCGGCCAGCCGGTGTGATGTATTGACTTTTACTATTTCATGTCTCACCCTCTCACCTGATCAAAAATTGATTTTTGGGTTTTCTAGAACTCCAAAATTCAAAAGTGCAATTGTTTTACTAAATGCAATTATTTGCAAATTTGCGATGACAAAATACACACCCTTTTAAACCCAAATCACATTGGACTATGGGCATGATTAGATTCGGGAATCACGAATCACGTGCATTTGTGCTTGGGTTTTGACAATCCATGCAATTAGCTATACTCGGAATTCGTACTTTGGGCGAGGAATTGAATTTTACACTAAACTGAAGGTGACCTTTTGCCTGCACGCCGGACCGGATTCGTCATTGCCATTCGCTGTTCATCTTTTCCTGTTGTAAACTTCCACTTTTGTCCCGACTAGATAGGGTGTTGGTTGAGAATAGAAAATATATATCCCTTCATCGACCCATCCAAAGCCACACACCACACTACCTTTTTCTGTCAACTTAATGACCATTCATAATGTTGATCCTATTAGTGCACTTGTGTTAAACCAGAAATTACAAATTGGGTGCATATGACATACTGCTAATGGCTTTAAACACTAGAACTTAAAGCATTCGGCTGCATTGCCACATTACAATCCGTAATTCAAGGCGAGAAAGAAAACAAGTGTCCTTTAATACAAACCTTGGATGATTAAATACATGCATTTAAGAATTGGTGTGGAAAGAACTCAGGGTTGTATTTATCAATACTTAGGTTATGCATTTCTGCGAAATAAAAAACCTTGTGAGTCCCACCCTAGATCAACATCCTTTGCTACAGCGAATATAAGGAAAGTCAATTTTTTATGCATCCCGTCCCCGTCCCAGTCCAAGTCCCGAAGTAGAAGTAATGCTGTCGTGCCGGAAGATATGATGTAATGCGTACATTAAGGGGAAATTCCTGTGACTGCAATATCGTGGTCGTCGTGTCTTGTAATGCTATACTGAATTAAACAGAGTCACAAAACTACCAGGTCATAGTCATAATATTGCAACAAATAAATTCTGGGATTTAAAAATATGATGAAGGATCAGGTCGGGGCTATTGAACTAGACAAAAATGAGCTACGCATATCACAACCGAGGGTTGAGTCGAGTACAACTCTAATTATATAATTTGCATATCTCGGTTTTTCTTTCTAATCCAGTATCGCAAATTGGGAGATCCACTTTCAGATTGCCGTGCGAATATTCGCCCCTAGCATTGAGCTTTTTGTAGAAGCACAGCCAAGAACTATAGAACTACAACCGAGTTTTCACAGATTCATCATACTATGTCCTGTGGGTTTGTTAGCTCTCACAGATTGTGACAGGGTAGAACGGACGACGACGGACACGTACTTCCGGTCATTGCGTCATAATGTCGCCTTCGAATTGTTTTCTAGCATGCAAGACCAACACTACTACTAAAAAACCCTTGCTATAATTATCCCTTTAAAATGGCAACACCAGCACGTAAACGCAAATATGGTAACAGCACAGCACAACGCAACAACGTACGGATGTAATGCTTGAGTTTGACATTGTAATTGTATTGTTGTCCCATTTGCCTATTATGCCTTGTACTTTATTCAACACACATGCGAGGTTCTAATGTCAATCCGTACAATTTGCTTACTGCTGCTGTACATTTCACAAAACCAGAAATAATTTTTTACTTGCATAGGTAATTGTACAGTACATCCTTTTCTAATGCATCTGCTTCCACGTCCACCACATCATAAATTACTTTCTTAGGACAACTTGAACAAGTCCCAAAATGTCCCCCGCATTCAATTTCCATAAACCTCGTAGGCGAGGGGTCAAACTGGATACCTTGATCTTTCCATTGTAAAATATGGGGGTAAGACTTAATATGTAAGTACTGGAAGTGGAATTTAATGAATGTGGGACTTCGAGGAGGCCAGGCTCATCATTGGATTTGCTTCACAGCGTCAGCGTACAGAGTAACAAATGCTCGAAATTAGTGTAATTTTACGTAATACAGAGTGATGAACTCTAAGCTGCTGTTGCCTAGTTGGTGCACTTCTGAATCTTGGCTAACTCAGGAAATAAAAAGTGGGAGGGAACGTAATAAATCCATCGACTTCATCAGAGGTGCACATTTAGTCTTGTCTAGACTCAACTAATAAGCAGTAACGCATCACAATTGCAGTGTAGGAAGATCATATTAATTCAAATTATTTTTTTGACTTATAAAACAGCGCCTTATATAGTTCTTTGTAATACATATGCCTTAATTTATATTGCACTCTACGCTATGCTATACACAGCACAACCCACACGTGCACCCTTCCAGTTCCAATCAATCGAGTCCACCCGTGGAAAATAGGAATTGAAATTCGCTACAGCCAAACCTCCCCATGTAATCATAACAGGAATCTTAATTGCATTTCGCATAAATTCAAGCATAGGGATCAGCATATGCAACCCCCACCCACACTGTTTACAAGTAATGAAAAGAGGCGGGGTTGTGAACTTGCATTGTTTTTCCAAATCATTAAGTCTAACTAAGCCCTGCAAATCCATGTTCTTAATTTTCAGATTTTAAGAGTCATGCACTACACATACGTGCATGGGTTCGGCGACGCGACGGTTCGAGCCTTTTAAGAAGATTACGAGTTTCAGAATTGCGTGAAGATGAACGAACAAATGTTGTGAACTTGCTTGGCTTAACTTTTAAATTATGCCTGTCTGTCAGTCCAAGGAGTTGATAATTCATTTTATGGCATGGCGTGATCTAGTAGTTCACAGGAAAAATAATTTAAACTTTGTTTTACACAGTCAGCTTAGCCAGAAAAGGGAATTAAAGTGGGCTTTTTATGTGCTCAGTGTTAATGCCAATGCCCTACTGTGGCGGCGGCGGGGGCACGACAAGCCGTGTTCAATTACGATCCTTGTATGAGCATTCCTAATGAAGCGTGGCAAATGACCTTATTTGGTCCCTTCAAGGGAATCTCGGTAAAAGACAATGCCGTGATTGGATAGGACATCCCGGACACCTGCACGCATCTTTCTTGCTAATATGACTTTTCGCACTGGGTGCGTACGCGGGGTTGAACTTCAGTGGGCGAGAAACGCACCTGGTTGGGTGATAATTTACTAAATTGTCAAATTATGTTTGTCAAGTGTAAACGCGGGGGTTATGCAAATGTGGCCGGTTGAGACACCGGCCGGCATTTGAACATCCATGTGATTTTAATTTTATGGCAATGACAGACAATGAAAGCAGCTGCAATTACAAAAAAAACTACGATCCATTTATGACAGTTGACGCCAAAGTAAAATTTCTATGCACAACTGCACCGGACTTTTGCTAAGGGTTCTTTTGAAAATTATCCACTTGGAAATTCACTGACATGACGCTTTGCCTCGACATTGAAGTCTAGGAAATTGCAGTTGATGTCAGCCGCAAAAGTCTGAGAATGAGAGCAAATCATACATACATCCACATTTTTATTTATTCATTTTCCACCCGGTTGCACATGGATGGATCTCATAACCACAAAGGATTCTTATTTAGACAGAGACGCCGTCAAATACTCCAAAATTTTCAGATGACTAACGAAAGACGGGAAATAAAATAGCACATAAGACGAACCATTGTCATTTTAAAAAACGGAGCATTGCATTTATTATTTACACCTCACCCACCGCAGTTAAGCTTAAGGCTGTGGTAATGTTTTGACATACATTGTTAAGATACAATTTCAATTTGCTAAAAGGGATATACATATTCCTTGGCAAGACTACTCGTGTGATTGAAATAGAAGGAAAAGCTGTACTGCAAAGTGTGCAAAGTACATGAAGACGGCTTGCATTATTCAGTAATTTTAGTGGAGCCAGGACACTCCTTGAAACTAATGAGGTTAATTGCACATCTAATTTAAGCCCCTTTGTTTCTTGTTCTTAGTTTTGGGAGATTATCTCCGATGAGCATGGGATCGACCCTGACGGACGCTATAACGGTCAGTCTGACCTTCAACTAGAGCGGATCAATGTGTACTACAATGATGCCAACGGTAAGACTCATTTTCCTGTTTAATTAAGATGTCTATTTCAGATTGGAATGAATGAGAAGTCAACGCGCAATGCCGTGCAATCGTAATTTGACAGCTAAATTAATTAACAGCCAAGAGTTTTAATTAAGTAAGTAATTTTATTAACTGAGAATGTGACAAGCTAGTTGAGTGAATTAAAAATTGTCATCACATTTAGAACCACACGGAATTGCGCTGTGGAATCTAGAACATTTAAGGTACATAAATTAAAGATTCTCGGAATTGTTACACAGATCCTTGCGCTCCTTCAAAATTCACCGTGCCGGTCGGTACCTAAGTCTCCGAGTATAATTCTGTCACAAATTAGTATACCTTCGTGAATTTAAATGCTGAGTTGCATCTCACGTCCACATCTTTCTTTTGTCATAAATCACAGACGTCACTCAATCCCAACTTCAATTCCGATCCCGACCGAACTTTTGTTGTACAAGTTTCCTTGTGGTTCCATTGTCATTTTTACGTCCAACCCATTAACCAGTAAATCCTCCTCAACACAACAACAATGTGCATATTGTACGTACTTGTGGTAATGTTAATGATTTTTCAGCACACATAATAAAAAACCACGTCAACATTTAAGACAGGTATCGGGCATTGCCTGCATACGAAACAAGGCTTGGCTTCATCCGCCGCGCCGCCGTGCGTCGTCGCTGCCGGTCCACCAGTCCTTTTAAAATTTTCGCACAGCAATACAGTTTTTCGCGGATCCATCCATCTCATTGTTCTCTTGTCTCATTCATTGTTGCGGATCTGCTAGTTCGACAATTTTGTTTTGTAAAAAAAAGAAAGACCCTCTGCTGTGTGGTCGATCTCATCCAACGCGTTCCTAGCCCCGATAGTCTGAGTGTTGCTAACTTAAATTCCCTTCCGATGCAATTTAACATTATATTCAGGCTTGCAAAATTTTAGACCCAGGCTCATACATTGAAAATCCTGCAGTATTTTTTCCTTCGTCAAATTGGTTACTCTTCCTCCTCCTCCTCGTTCATTGTGAAGTGTGAATGCTCCTTTCGTTTTGCTGAATGAGTTCTCAAATGCATCTTTCGGTCGATGATCTCCATCCACAAATGCAATGCAGTGCAGGTTCTTTTCAAGATTATCCCTCTTCGTAGTCGTAGTTGTAGACATCGGGTAGAAATAGATATAAAGTCTGGGAATAACATAACATATGTTGACTGGTTGACTCCTAACACTGAATAGATGAGAGAAGACAGACTACGAGTTTTTAACTCAAAGCTAGACTTAACGTTGTAAAATCCCACTTCAATGTCACACCGCAGCAGCATCCTTCGGCGTCGGTCGAGCGAAGTGCGAGTTTGTGGACTTTCTTGAAGATTTTTTTTCTTTCAAATCTGCAAGTGAAAAAGCTGAAGAAGGTGACGGATGGATGAGATGGGATCTGGATGGCAAACGAAAAGTGGAAAGGGATAATGCACTTCCTTTGGTAGGGGGATGAGAAGAAGATCTATTCATAGCAAGTATGAGTCTCAACAAGACAAATATATTTCAACTTCAAGTGTCGCGTGCATGTACTATCTAGAAGTACAGAATATTTTCCACTGATATGTTGAAGGTTTCTTTCTTCCTTTTAAAGTGCTAGTGGTTTGAGAAACGCAGCCTAATATCTAGCCGAATTTACTCAATGCCATGATTAGACGTGTTCCTGTTCTACTAATTGTAAAGAAAAATGTACCTTGAAAGCATCCTGGAAGTAGATTACACTTAAGCTGTGTAGTTAAAATATAGAATCCTTCAAGCTGCAATGCAATGCAGAAACATGCAACGAGAAATTCTAAGACTTGCATAATTGCCGGAAACGAAAGCTGCGATTAGTGACATATGCAATAATGCTACAGCTCATGCTTGCAGTGCCAATAATAGTTTTATGGACTGAAGGGGAAAGGAATGAATGCCACGCCGTGGCCATGTTTGTCGATTGTCAGAGCCATAAAAATATTTTTATTTTTAATATTGACTTTTAATCTTGAACGCAGCAAGCCATGAGGAGATTTTGAGTCTTTGCTTAGGTTGCCCATAAAGTAGTCAGTCGGGGTTGGAGAGAGATTACAAAAATTACACATGCAATTATTTGACAGGTAAAACCCATCCACTCGATTATTCATCCAGTCATCAACTTTCAAAGATTCTTCAAGATGAGAAATGACCAGCTTGACATGACTGGGAACAATAATCCCCATATGCAAATGCAATTCAATGCCTTTGCTTTGCATTGTGCAGCGTGCCATGCGTGTGTCATTAGTGTTTTTCTACAAATATGGCTCGATCCGATTTTTTCACTTCAGTTAAAGCCGTTTGCATCCCCACAACTTATATGTATTTCTCAAATGAATGGTAATTAGGACGATCACACCATGAGCACGTAGGCACGTACGTATGCATTTTTTAAATGAGTGTCCGTGCACATGACCATATATGACCTGGTCGACCGGCGACTGGCTCTTACTCTTTACATGTACAATAATAAAAGTACAATTCAAACGCAACATAGGGAAGGGATCAAGCTAGTTAATTGAAGAATGGAATGACTTCAGGATTTCGAAAGTCAAACGGATGAGGGCTTTTGAAAGATCAATTAGTACGTACACTGTGTCACGCCGTTATGCGTTAGTCAAAAATCACTAATTGAAAGACGGACGCGTACCTGAAGTTGTTTTCCTTTACTTGACGGACATTTAATGATGTTTGTCACTCAGTTATTTGGAGTTTGGAAGTTTGACGCCGGCCGGGCCTGACCTGCGTTCATATCGGTCGATGATGACATCGACATTTCCATTCCCATTCCCACTCTTATGGGGATGCAGCCAGCTGCATCCAAGGTTTACTTTGCATTTAAATATGACTCATTTAAAACTTCAACTCCGGACGACACAAGTACCTCTGTGTGTATGTAATGTATGTACTACCTTGTATAAATAAATGTCCATACCTTGCCGTCCAACACGTGCTCTTCACTAGCATGGAGATTAAATCGAGAAACCTACTTTCTTAGATCTTGAGAATTGTATTATGTATGTCCTTAAATGGTCAAGAACCTTTCTACATTTCTACTGTGCTGGTTTTTGGTTTGCCGGCTGGTGCTGGGCGAAATTTTGCACCAGGGCAGACAATGCCCACGCGAAGTATAAGTTAAGGCTTCATCGCATCGCGTGTTCTTGAATTAATTTTTCTTATCGTAATGCAGAACAATGAGTGCGTGTGGTGGCGGTGGAGGATTGGAAGGCAGAAATGAATAAATTTTATTAAGGCGTTCATAAATGTATTTTTCGGACACACCTGAAGACTGTCCTTGCATTAACATTAATGTGCACTCCATACGGAAATTAAATCAGTACTACTTTAGGAGATATAATTTCTTACGATGCCTGCTGACGGGGACGGCTTTGATATGCCATGCAATTTCAGCCAATTGAGTTTGAACTTGAAAATTGAACAAATTAATGGTGAAACGACATAAAAGTTGGAAAGTACCTTAGCACCTCGATAGATTTCTGAAAACCGAACATGATTCACGCGAAAGCAAAACATTTCAAGGTTCAGCAAAAACTCTCCCCAAATCCAATCCAAATGCACAGATGTGTACTTATTCCGGTACCCAAATAGGGCAAAAAACATGCGAACCGCTGCATATTGTAGTTAGCGAATACAAAGCCATACCTACGCTATTGCATTATCATTAGCTCACATTCACACTTCCCAGAATTCATTAGAATCAACTACAAATTTACTAGCATCAATGTTAAAACAGAATTTATGATCACTGAAACTAAACTACGTTTCATTTTTTATTTCTTTCAGAAGGAAAATATGTGCCTCGCGCAGTATTGTTGGACTTGGAGCCCGGAACAATGGACTCTGTTCGCTCTGGTGTGTACGGAAAACTATTTCGCCCTGACAATTTCGTCTTTGGACAAAGCGGTGCTGGAAACAATTGGGCCAAAGGCCATTACACAGAGGGTGCTGAATTGGTTGACACGGTTCTTGACGTCGTGAGAAAAGAGGCTGAAGGATGCGATTGTTTGCAAGGATTCCAAATGACCCATTCACTTGGTGGTGGAACCGGCTCCGGCATGGGCACTTTGTTGATTTCCAAGATTCGGGAAGAATACCCGGACCGAATCATGAACACATACTCCGTCATGCCATCACCGAAGGTATCTGACACCGTCGTGGAGCCTTACAATGCAACACTATCCGTCCATCAATTGGTGGAAAATACTGATGAAACTTACTGCATTGATAATGAAGCTTTGTATGACATTTGCTTTCGAACCCTCAAATTGACCAATCCTACTTATGGAGATTTGAATCATCTGGTTTCCCTTACCATGTCCGGGGTGACCACTTGCCTTCGATTCCCAGGTCAGTTAAATGCTGATTTGAGAAAATTGGCTGTGAACATGGTCCCATTCCCACGTTTACATTTTTTCATGCCTGGATTTGCTCCTCTAACCGCCAGAGGCAGTCAACAGTACAGGGCACTCACAGTCCCAGAATTGACTCAACAAATGTTCGATGCTAAAAATATGATGGCTGCCTGTGACCCAAGACATGGCCGCTACTTGACAGTTGCTGCTATTTTCCGTGGCCGCATGTCAATGAAAGAAGTGGATGAACAAATGTTGAATATTCAGAACAAGAATTCAAGCTATTTTGTGGAATGGATTCCAAATAATGTGAAGACAGCCGTTTGCGATATTCCACCACGAGGACTCAAGATGGCCGCTACATTTATTGGCAATAGTACTGCAATTCAAGAATTGTTTAAACGAATCTCTGAACAATTCACTGCAATGTTTCGGCGCAAGGCATTTTTGCATTGGTACACCGGCGAGGGTATGGATGAAATGGAATTCACAGAAGCTGAATCCAATATGAATGATTTGGTCTCCGAGTATCAACAATACCAGGAAGCCACTGCTGACGAGGAAGGAGAGTTTGAGGAAGATGCTGATCAATTATTGGAATAAAAACAACCAATGCACGTTAAGAATCATTTCCAAATTACGTTGGGAATCCCACTGGAAAAAAATTGCTTAAAAATGTGCATGCTTTAAAATTACCAACAAATTACAAATCACTTTATGCCTACTCAAGCTAATTTTGAAATCTGCATTTTCGGATTGCTTTGAACGAAAAGGAAACTTGAGCACTTGTGTGCAAGATATAAGAATAAAAATCAGTATACTAACTTCAGACAAGAAACAACCTCGTATATAGCTCAGAAGTCAATATTTTATTGTAAACGGGTAAGCATTTCCTCAGGTGCGGTTTCATAACTTGAAAAGGACACCATGTCAAGTCGAATCAATTTTGGTGAAATAGTTTGTTTAATCGTTTTCGTAAAGCTGCGATCGATGGCAATGGCAATATAAAATTCTAAGCATTGATTCGCAAGGAGGTAAGACAACTGGCTAATCTTCTAAACTGTGAATAACAGAACAACGGCATAACGGTAGGTAATGAGCAAATCCATCATAAAACAATGCATTTTAGACATTTCAGCAGGGTACTTAGCTCTTGCCAACCCTGGGTACACACTGCATACACTAGCACTATTCGGGGTCTACTCTAATCTCAATAATTTGGTTTATATTATTACCGTACCCTTCTAAAGTCTGCACATTCAGATTCACAGAATCTGCTATAGCGTCAACCCGTGCTTGCTTCCTTAGTTTCTCCTCTTCCGAGTAGGTGTTTATGTTCAAAGATTTCCACGTTTTAGTTACAATCCCTTTCACAACTTTCTCGCAATGAGTACGGACCTAAAAAAAAAATTCATCACACGATAATATAGTAGCGATAGTGACACAGTTCTTTTGAAGGGTTTCTGCCGAATTTCTGATGTGTGCACTCACCTTTCTATAATTTCTCAGAAGAAAGCAATTCCATTTTGCAATAAATACTTTTTCTGTTGAAACTAGTTCTGTCGCGATCTTTGCCGTTACATGTTGGTTGCTGGCTGTTGACTTTCTTCCCCATAAAGCTTCAAGTAGTGCCTCAACGCGAGCTTGCTTGCTGCGTTTCTCCTGCTCAGAGTACGCATTCTTATCCAAAGACTTCCACAACTTCGGCTTCTTCGCAGTAATTCCAAACAGAATCTGTTTGGACTGAATACGGACCTATAGAAATAAAATTTGATCAAATTCATATCACTCTCTTTGAAGCCAGTATAAATTAGATTATAATAACCTTCTTCTGCTCCCTCAGGAGAAAGCAATGCGAATTTATAATAAAATTTCTTTCCAACGGACTTAATTCTTTGTCGTCCACTGACATAATAAATCTTTGGTTGAGCGGAATCCATAGAGATTGAGTTAACCTTTCAACTCGAGCTTCCTTTTTCAGTCTCGCTTTTTTAGAATATGCATTTTTATCAAACGATTTCCACTTTTTAGTCATAGCTCCATTTGAACTTAAAATGTGATTATAGACCTGTCAAAATTTGATAAAAATTAAAAACTTGATTATAGTTAGTCATCGTTTAGTTAAGGTTTGTGTGTTCTAGGCTTGGCTCTAACCTTCCTGTAATTTCTCAGAAGAAAGCAATGCGAGTTCCTAGCAAAATTTTTTTCCAGTGGATCAATAATCCTGACTCTCTTCGTGTTCGCGGTACCAGCAGTTGGATTGGTTGGAATGTTAAGTGACTGACGTTGGAGTTGGTTAGCTATAACGGTATTTATTTCATTGTCAATGCTACGAACTCTCTTTGTGCTTCCCTCTCGATTCCCTGAACTTGCTCGTCTTTTCTTGCCAACAGCAGATTTTCCCGAGTCTTCAACATTTCGCTTTGCCAGTTCCATCAACTCCGAGAAGGTCGGAGAATCTTCTGTTGGTTTTTTCTTGTGAGGAGTGGATTGACCTGAGTCTTCAACGTTCCTCATTGACAACTCCATCATCTCTGAGTATGGCATAGGACTCAACCTCTGTCGCTTCTTTGGTGTCGAATCGTCGGTTCCAAAATACTCAACTTTTTTGTTAAAATTCGAAGGTCGTCCTTGTGGGGAGGGTTTTAATTTTCTCTGTCGCTTCTTTGGTGTCGAATCATCGATTCCAAAATACTCAACTTCTTTGTTAAAATTCGAAGGTCGTCCTTTTGGGGTGGGTTTTAATTTTCTTCCGCGCGTTTGCTTAGACATCGATACAACATAGTCAGGATCGTCCTCTTTCTTCAAAGCCAGGCTCTTTATTATTTGCTGGTCTTCGGTATAGTCCAAAAATACAACACCACTTCCAGTTGTTTTTCTTACCCTTCTGTCTATGACATCCTGTAATAAGCAAATATTACATTCTCATTCTTTAGAAACAAGTTTGCAAATACCAGCGTACGTATATTTATCTGTATTGTTTATACCTCTTGTGTAGTGCTAACACAAGCGTTTGAGCATGAACATCCCACTCGCCTCCATTTTCGCCTAGAAGCTGACCAAGAGTATTTCACAACCTCCTGAACCATAATTATTTCGCCATCTCGAGCTCCCTTCCTTAAAAGAGCCTCCGTACCCGGAATCTGAGGAGACTGCACCTTAGGAAATGTTCCTTCCCCATCCACGCCATCATCTCTATCAGATTGCGGATTAGACATCACTAACTAAACAAATTAACAGTTGGAGGAGATGTGTTGTAAACTTGTTTCGCCAACCGGACTGCGGAGTCGATTTATACGTACTTTAGTTCACATAAATATAATTGATAGTTCAAACTGACTTTGCACCAAATTCGAGTTTTTTTAATAAAAGACTTCACATCCGACGAGTTGCTCTTGCTCCCATTCACTACACATAACGCGGAGGGACAATGCGTGGAGGTGACTTGCACTTTGAGTTTGAAACATTGCGCTCTATTCATGCTCCAATGCATTGCCCTTGCCCTTGCGTATTTATTTCAGGGTTCCCCAAAAATGTGGAGGTAAGGTTACCTGTACAACAATTTTTATTGCAAATACAGAGGGTGTGGCGGCCTATAAAGACCACTTTTAAAACGCTCGTAGCTCCTTAACCATGCGAGCTAGAAATTTGAAATTTGGACCCATGAAGGTCA
>JAAXYW010002699.1:0-14219 GCA_036851895.1 Orthonychiurus folsomi | reverse complement strand
TTGGGTATCAGAAAATTGGAGCTCATCTGTTAAGAATTTGTTATCGCAGACATTAATAGATTAGTAATGAATTGCTCCCAGAGAAATAGGTCGGGCCAATGAGGATTAATAGGTAATGTGGTAGACATTTGGTGTTCAAACTAACGTATCTTTGTAATGCAACTCAGCAGAAAAGAATACAATGTAAAATTAAAATTAAGTCCCTGTCGCAATTGTTTATTCATAATGATGTACTCTTTTTTTTATAGAAAGTTCGTGATATTACTAATGGGGTGGTGAGCATCGACTCCATCTTGAAAGGGCAAGTCTCAATCGACGCCAACGGTTATGTAGACAAAGTTCTAAATGCAGTATCAGAGAAACTGGAGGCGACCGGTATTACAAACATTGAGCTACCAAGTCACAAAATGCCATTTGAAAAGGAATTCCTCTGTGGTCTTCTCCTCCCGGGGGAAGTTGATTTTCAAAATGGACTGATAAGTGGAATCACAAAGTTGACTCGTATGGATGAAGCATCTCTGAAAGTAGATGTGAGCTAGTATATATCTTATACTCTGTTTAATTGAATTAATATATGGCTTACAAAATTAATGCGAAACACACAATAAAATAAAATAAAATACTTGTTTTGCTTAGGCATTTCAAGATCCAATCATCAGTGTTCGAGCCGCAATTGGAATCAAAGAAGCCCTAGCCAACTACCTTGCAAATATTAAATTCCTTTTGCTTAAACCAAGACGAAACCAAAATCAGCGGAGGATTAAAAGACATAAACCTCGTCATATTCCTAACCGTGAGTCGGGATTTTGTTGTCAGCATGCAGGAATTTGACGTTAAAAGCGCAGGAAGTCTAACTCTTGGTGGATTAGAAACACTTGGCATTTTTGAAACCATCAAGGACAATGTAAACGACATTTTATTGCTCTTATTTACCAAATATTAAAACAAACTTAATCGTTCTTCATAGATTTCGGAGGATATGGAACGAACAATAAAGGACGGAGTTAGGACGTACCTCCAAAAGACAATAAGAACCGTCACCGAAGATGTAATTCGGAACCTGCCCCTCAAACTTTGAATCGCAGCAGATGCAGATACCGATCATTTGATCTTGCATTCAAACAAAACAATCCGTCCAGATCAGTATCACTATTATTTTGTATTAGATAATGGTATATTAGCTGTTATGTAACTTTAAGGGTGGATTTGATATGCGGAAGCCACATTCGACTAAAACGTTGAGCTTAATATTGCGCGGGAAGCAAATAGTTGCTATTATAACAAATACTTAAAGCATGCAAATTCATTGCGTTTGTTTTATTACGTTTACATCGCAATGCAAATATATCCTCGCCTAATGTAAATTGTCTATTGATATCTAGTTCGAATTTTAGTGGATTTTACTGTTCTCCATGTATTTCACAACAGCACGAGGGAACCAGATCGAGATATCTAGGTCACAATATTATATGCGCGCAAGCCAAATTTCCTAAGACTGCCGAGCCAATGCTATAGTTGTATCAGTATTCCTTTTGAATGTACGGATGTGTGAATGGTGAGCGCAGATATGGATCTATCGGACATGTGTGCTTCTGGGTGAGTCTATTCTGCATGTGGTTGCAGAACGGACTAACACGAATAAGGCAATCCCTACTGTGTCAATTATATTTTATTGCTGGACGCACTTTCTTGCCGCGTATGCTCGAGGACAAAACGATAAGAAAGTTGTAATGCATAGCTGAAAAAAAAGTTGGATCTTTTAAGTTCACGGCAGGATTAGTTTGAGAATTTGGCAACTCTTTCAGAGAGTGTATGGTTGCGATGGCTCAAATCAGACAGCATACGGGGGTTCAGAGAGTTTTGGTTCCGGTTAGTGTAATTAGTAATACTTGTTGCGTTATTTCTTGCGCAGATTGGAATGAATTAGTTGTGCCTAATTTGCATAGTGTGTTAATTGTACACATGAATGTATTGGTATAACACTTTAATGAATAAATAAATCGATCACTGTCTTAATTCTGCACAGAAATGTGAGGCCAGAATATACGTTTATTTCAAGTTTGTGTTATTTTCCTGAGGTGGCCGTCTGTGCACCTGCATGGGGCTAGACTTCCCTGAACATAAATTCCATTCAAATTAGCGTCTCTTTTATTGGCACTGATTTAACTACATATGTATGAGGGAAATTTGGTAATGTCTTTGTGAGAGGGATTGGGTGGGCCAGACTTGCTCTGGTTTTAATTCGGAGGAATTATGTAAAATCGGAGACTTTGCGTCACTATCACACTGCACATTCAGACGTCGAATTCGTCCAAAAAGGATATGTCTAACGTTATGCATACATACTTACATTAGTCTGTTTTATTTCCTTTTTCGAAGGTTGTAACGCCCTGTCAATTGTACAAACTTCTCTGTCAATGGCGGATATTAAAGCATAAGCATGAGATATTTCGTAAGCATAAGTTAAAGTGTAATGTTGCTAATTTGTACCTTGTGTGCCTAATACGTTGGTGCATCTCTCAAATGAATAAAATAAATCAAAACAAATCAGCCAATCAGAGAGCAGGAAACCGGCAGAGAGGGAAAGATGAGTCGCTATACGAATACATTTGTTTCAACTCAAATACTCAACATTGTATTAGTCCCATCTGCATTTGCGTGTCCTTCCATATTTAAAAATAACTCTACTTCTTACCCGGATTTTCCCCACTACGAGACATAAACGCACGCTAGTCTATTTATATGGCGGATATTTCACCCTTAATCATTATGTCAGAGAACGCCGAGTTCATTTCGCGTGCATTTGATTCGAATAAACAAGGAACAGAATTTACTGTTCACAGGAGTAGTCTCTAATTATGGAAATACCTGACTTGCTGGTGTCGTTGATTTATATTTGTGCAACACTAGCTCTTGCCGAATTTCAGCGCAAACTGGTCCGCTCATTCGTGCGATCCGAATTTTTGCAATGTGCACTCCAAGAATTTGTTGCTTCATTTGAACTTTGCGTTGTGTGCTATGAACTCGGAATAGGTAAAATATTTTACTTTTGGCTCTAGCTCTTTTACTATTAGGGAAAACAATTTCAAGCAACAAATTACATACCAATCCTGTTTTACACATAAAGCCACATCCGCACACCTCAAAAGAGTTGTAATTGATTAAAGCATATTTATATTATTGTACTTGCAGTGGAAGAGTTGCATGGAGGTTTGACATACGGACTGTTTTTGTTTTTGGCAACAATTTGGTGGACCACAAAATGGGGTGACATTACTGGTTGCCCTTATAATCACTTAGAAGAATGGATAGATGGCAACTTCGACCTTTTGCGAGCACTCGCATTCACTGTAATGGACGTTCTTGGTGGGGCAGTATTCTTTCGCTACTATCTTAAATACATCTGGTCAATGGGATATGGGGAGGTTCACATGGAACATTTGCACAATCCTGAATGTCGTTCTGATATTAATGTGAGCAGCAAATTGACATTATTGGTTGTTTTAAAAATAACGAGATTTCATTTTTTTTAAATTTAATAACACCTCCCGATTTAGACAAGCCCTTGGATAGCGGGACTGATTGAGGGATCAGCGGTCTGCGTATGCCAACTATTGGGGAAATATCTGGGCGAGACAGAATATGCAACTGTGATTAATGCATTTGTCGGCACAGCCCTCGTGGTTGCTGGTATTTGGCAGACATATTTTAATAAAATTGAAAGCATTTCAAAATCTAATAAATCTGAACATTTTTAAATTCCAGCTTACGACACCTCCGGTGGATATTTCAGTCCGTCATTAGCAACGGCTTTGCAGTACGGCTGCTCTGGAGCAACCATTTGGGAACATTTCCTGGTGTACTGGCTCTCCACAATGGTTGGCGCTGTCGTTGCCTATTATGTATGGAAAACGCCTAGATTTTCTAAATCGATTTCAGAAGAAAAGCCTAGCGAAGATACTAAAAAATTGAACTAAAGCTCCGATTTTAACTTCACACTTTAACAAGGCACTAAAACCAGTAATTTTGAAGGCTACTTGACAAAACTGAAATTGCTCAGACGTAAAATAGTATAGTGCAGAAATTGTACGTTGTGCTGCAAAGATATGTGGTTTTGAAATTCTCGGATTGGAATGTGGTGGCGTATATTGTATAAGCGTCTTATATTAAATTTATGTCGAATTATTCTTGGGGTGCTAATTGCCAATTTTAGTATTTCTTGGTGAAGCGATTTAATTGTCCTAAACAGGGGCTACTATATTTTGCAATAAAAATTAATGAATTCATGTAGTTGTATTGTATAATTATATGGTACATAGTTTATTCATACTTGTTGCAATCATGACAAACAGTAGAAATTAGTAAAATTAATAAACTGCACTCTGCCAGTTATTTATTGCCTCGGAAGGATTTAAAAGCTGGATAATGTTCAGTGTCAGATTATCTCGTATTAAAAAAGCAAATGTCAATTTCTTCAATAAGCGACAATATCACTGTCACCGCAGCCGGCAAGTTGTGAGCAAGAAAAAATCCAAAAGCCATTGCGGCAGTGTCAGAAATGGAGTTAATAATACTGTCCCCAGAATAACCTAAGGCAAGTGCCGTATGACGATAACGCTCAATTACATAAGGTGAATTCTCCAAGAGTTCCCAACCTACCTCAACTGCCATTGCGGTTGCGAACCTTGCTTCTAGCGTTGAATTCGGAGCAACATAGTTAGTGACCCCGTAAAAAATAAATCCATGCAATACATGACTAAACGTATACCAATCAGTCAAATGTTGGGAGTTTCCTGAACTATGGATTTCACCTTCCCAAAACTTGACATAACCGCATGTACAAATCGGAGGCTGGCCGTACGCAAGAAGAACGGCCACTTGAAATGCAATTAGTGATACGACAATTACATCATATTTCGGTTCCGAATCGGTTGACTTTCTTGTAAACGTAAGTGCACCCTTGCTAGATGTGATTGCAGGCGCTGATTTGGTGGAAATGGCAGATGTGATGTTATCAGGGTTTCCAATTCGGTTCGATTTGGAGAGCAGGGGTAGTTCCAATTTCTAAATATACAGAATACTGTATGTAATGAGTTTGTCCTCGTATTTTTAATAATAACAAAATGCAGCATGACTAAACTCTGTATAATTTTGAGTTTGAGTAAACACCCTTGTTAAAAAATCAAAAGTTAAGTTTAATTGGGCTAAAATTAATACCCCACCACAATTAGTATTAATTATTAATTATACCTTATCCGCAAGTGCCCGTGCCAATGATCGCTGTTGTTGCAAAAAAGTAGAAGCGCTCATTTTGGATCCAGTCAATACGCATGTAACATTCTTTTGCAATGTAACACCAGTTGAGTTTTCACTACATATGAATCCCTAATAAAACTGGAATGAACCAACTTGTCCTAACTGAGTATCTATTCATTTCCATTTTGCTTAACTCTGTTCAACAAACCTCAACTTCATTAGATTCTTGTAATAATTTAAAAGTCTAATATTTTTCTATTAGCTAGTAGTAAATAGAGTCTGTTCATTATTGGTCTCCGCTTTATTAAATCCAACAAGTAGTACTTTTCTCATCATGTGTTTATGTGTGTTTACTTTCACGGACTAGGACTGAATGTCGGAGAAGTTCAAGGTGAAGGTCGGGACAGGTTTGTTTTTATTATTAACCCTTTTCCTACATGCATGGGTGCAATGGAATGCAGACAATCACTCTACATGTTATTACTCCAACCCTATCCTCCCTAAATTCTCCTAAACCAGAAACAGACAATGCGTTTCTCGTTCCGGCTTCCTACCAGCCGGTAAAAATAGCAGAGTGCAAATGGTTGTAAAACACAAAACACTAGTTCGTATTCAAACACTATAGCTGAAATTGCAAATCAAATTTTTGGACCTTGACTAGCATAAAGAGTTGTCATATCTGTAAAATTACTTCCATATTTCACAAATAAGATTGTTTCCCAAAATCCTTGATATCAAAACATTCTTTACTCTTACTTAACTGCTGGAATGAATAATAGGCATTGCTATTTAAACACATCATAGTTTACTACTCTGTAACGTTTTTCTAAATTAACTTCAATCGGTTAATCAATTTAACTATACATTTAGCATCCAGTACTACACAGTACTTGCTGCTAATCAAACAATAATACCAGGAGCTCTGCGCCGAGCATCTAATTACTAATGAAACGGTTTAGTACAATAATGATACTCTAAAGTCACTAGAAATTAACTCGAGGCTACGCTATTAAAGGAAAACAAATAAAGTATGAACACTTGCGTATCAATAAATCAAGTCAACGGATACACTTGGCAAACAATTGTCACGTCCTCAAAACGAATTGGGAAAAGCCATTCTCTCCAATTGTTTAGTGATTTCTTTAAAATTTGGGCGCCTGGCAGGACTCCGAGACCAGCATAATTGAATCAAAGCCTTTATCTCTGCTGGAGTCTTCTTATCATGAATCACAGGGCGATGGCCAAGTCTGGCATAGTTTGCAGCTCCAAAATTTCCACGGCCTGTATCCACAAAACCAACATGCCTACTTATTAGTGATATGTTATATTTGTTAAATTCAAACCATATAAAAAATAAATATAAAAAAAAGTTAAATATAACTCGTTATTAATGACATGTGATCTTACCTTGGAAATTGCGTTCCTGTCCTGTGAAAGGCTCCTCTTCCTGGATAACTTCATTCAAGACGATAGCAAATGAGTAGACGTCACTGGAGAATTCTGGTGGTTGGCTGCTGTCCAACAATTCCGGGGCCATGTAGCCAGCCGTGCCGCCGATGACCTGAGTTAAATTTATAACAATTATATACAAAACTTTGTACAGTATATCATTAGCTTTAATAACCTCACTTAATATCTACAAAACGTATTCCACTGAAAAACAACGCAATGTAATAATTAATTAATTGGGCGTACCTTTTCGCCGTCGTCCATAGCAGTGGATGCAACGGAGCTGCTGGTTTTCCCACGCAAAGTCGCCAGTCCGAAATCCGTAATTTTGGCATCATATTCATCAGTCACGAGGACATTATGTGGTTTCAAATCAGAGTGGACCACACCCACTGCATGAAGTTTGAGCCATTCCTTGAGCAATCCCAATCATCAGTTTCTTTTTAATGATCCCCATACACATTTTGGCCTCCACTGCTGGCTCCTCACAATAATGAAGCAAGTGATTCAAACTACCCAAGCGAACGAATTCCATTACAAGAGCTGGTGGTTCCAAAGAATACGCGTACAGTTTCACCAAATTTGGATGATCTCCAAGCGCAGCCAAAATCCGCAATTCATTCAAGAAAATTGGTTTCTCCCGCTTTGTCAATTGTGTCAAATGCAGGCGCTTGACGGCCACAATTCTTTTGTCCCAGGTTCCCCTGAGCACGACGCCAAATGCTCCCCGGCCAAGGATGCATTCCTCCTCAGTTCCAGAGAAAGTGATGTCGGAATATTTAATTTGCTTGACATCAATTAGTTCCAGTGCAATCAGCAGAACATCCGAGTCATCCATTACCCTGGCTGACAATTCCTTCGCGATCCCTCGAGTGTTGGACAATTCGTCATGGATCCGGATTTCAATGGGCTGAGTCCGTGCTTCACGGATGCAACGATTAAATTCATCATCGGTAGCCATCCGACTTTTCCAATATTGTTCCCGCCGGACTTGATCCGCGCATAAATCTTCATTTGGTCTACAGCTCGGCCCAGTGCCGCCGCCGTTTCTGTAGAATTCTTGAACAACTGCCTTGCTGTTATCCAAAGTTCCATCCTTTTTACGTGGCAGCCAACTTGGAATACCCCCGTCACTGCTGGAGGCTTGTGACTGTGACGCCACCCATACCTTCGCTGCTCTTGTGCGCATGTCTGGTAACCCGGATTTGGTCAATGGAATAGTCGTCGGGATTCCGATGGGACGACCTCCCGATCCTTGCTTTGAAGAACTGTAGCGCATGTCAGGTGTTCCATCCTTCTTGTTGTGGATTGGTCCAGATACGTTCAACTGTGTCATCCCTTGGGATAAAGCTGCAGCGGATTTGGAGGAACTGTAGCGCATGTCCAGTGTCCCATCTTTCTTGTAGGTGAGGCCTTCTCTGGAGTGACCGGAGGTAGCAGCTGGAGCTTGTGAGGATGAATAGCGCATGTCCAGTGCACCGCTTTTTGTGTAGTGAAAGCCACCACCATCGCCTCTGGAATAACCACCACCTCCTCCTGATGACTGGCTACTACCACCACCTGCGCCGCTTGACCCCACAGCTGCCTTTGATGAGGAGTAGCGCATATCTAGAGCACCACTTTTTGTGTAATGAAGGCCGCCGCCACCACCGCCACTACTGGAATAACCACCTCCTCCTGATGAACTGCTACCGCCACCGCCACTACTGAAATAACCACCTCCTCCTGATGAACTGTTACCGCCACCTCCACCACTTGACCCCACAGCGGCCCTCGAAGAGGAGTATCGCATGTCAAGGGATCCGCTCTTGGTATAATGAAGAGGCATTTTAGTCTGAAAACAGAAAGGGTTAGAAAAATACAAAACAAAATACTTGTAACGTATCCGAAATGTAAACTTGTAATGTCTTAGACTTTTTCATAATTTAGGATATTAACCGAATTTATAAGCCATCTGAACCCTGGATAAACACTTAATTTGCACACAAAAAATGAAAAGCTCCATTCATTGTTGCCCATACTTAACAATTCTTAATACTATTCAAATTTATGTTGCAATAATAAGGGTTCATTCGGGCTAATTTATGTACTCAGGAAAGCCGAAAAAAATAAAAGTTATGCATAATTTCTGAATGAATAGTGTCAATATTCACAAACTAATTGAAAAATGATTTATTACCTTTGTAGATTTCTTTCTTCTCCAGTTCAAAAGTCAATCCTCAACAACCTGCTTCCGGCGATGAGCTCAATTCCAATTCTACTCCTTTGTAGTTTGCTTGTCAGTATTTCAATGTCAACTGAGGTTCGTCCGGCTAACAGAACTCTGCTCTGTGTGTTGGACCCTGCACCGGCAAACCAAGCGTACAACTAAAATCGTCAGAAACACGTATTTGTCATGTTACTTTGATGCATTATTGGCTAGGTTTAATTAGAGGAGGCGACTGGTTGCTGCCTGCATTCAGGCTCCAGGATGATGACGAGGACTAGACTAAACCGCCCATTTCATTCATTCGGTCTTTGGTAGCAAATACAAAGGCTTATGCACATGTTGGAATAAGCACAATCATATACAGCGACGACAGCGAGTCTCGCTAAACGTAGGAAATTCTTCATTTTTTAAAAATTTTGAGTCAAGGTGGTTCAATGACAAGATAACGCTAATAACTGAGATAAGAATCGTTCAACTCAGTTGTCCGCCACTCAATTTGGTACACGACTGACGACGGGCATATGGTGATTTCCATTATAATTTATTGATAGCTTTTGTTCAAATAAATTGCCCATTGCAGTGCACAACATGTTGTAAATCCGTCATACAATTGAATGCACATACAGGGTGGCCAGTATGTATGAACCCCTAGCTGCATGTATTTAGCACGAGATAAGGGGTACATGCATACTGGCCACCCTGTACTGTGCAGAGCACTTGCTGTGTGTTCTTATCTTTTGCCTTTCTAGATTTTGTTGACCGGAAGAAGGTAATGTTAAAGTGATAAGATAAACCAGATCAATGCACATTATTTTTAAAATCTGGTCGCGCAAATGAGACAACTTGCTCATACAACTTTACATTGATTTCATGGCGATGCATTAAAAGCAAATAAGTGGCTAGTATGATATGTCGTGTATTTTAATAATGTAGAATTAGTTGGTTAGATTCATTTTGCTTAATGAATCATGACGACAAATTTGATTTAATGAAACCTTTCATGTGCTGTATTGAACTAGATAACTTGACTGACTGTAACTGAACCTGCAAAAGTTCCGGTTTGAAAAACGTCGCTCACTCAGTTCCGGCCGCCAAAAATGTAGACAAGGAAATTTTAAGAAATGATCAGTTTTAAAATTTGTGTTTAAAGTAAAATGCTGACCAGATTTTAAAATTTCTTCGCATTTATAAAGCATTTGAGGTGAGGAGTTACATTATTTATTTATTCTTCAACCGACAGTTTATAGGTTTTTCCATTTCATCCGGCAAAGGAAAACGACAAATATTTTCGCCTCACTACCACACGCGACAAGCCGTTGCATGATGTTACTCGTATTAGCATTTTACAATGCACTTTGCACCGGAACATTCGCATTTAGAAAATGCTAAAACCACAATAAGGGTTGACTTTTGAAAGATATTAAATTTCAAAATTACTTAACCGCGCGTTTAACATATCTTACGAATGTAAATGCATTGATGCTTCCTTTACAAAATACGGTTGTGTATGAATAACATCCACATCCCTTTTGTGCAATGTGCATGCCAAACATATCTGTAGATCATAAGAAATCCTACTCTGCACAATTATCAGCAAACCAAGTGGAGCATGTCGACAAATTTAATTCTATGAGCATTTTCTTCCGACCTGACCTAGTGACATGAGTGAGTACGTGTTTTCAGGCACGTACGCACATTTCTGCTCCAGCATCCCCTACAATAAAACTGAGTCATTCAATTTTTTCTCACAGTCCTAAACTTCATACATTTCATGTCTTACTAGTTACCATATCTTAATGAATCGTGTTACATCAAATTAGCACACATGTCTGTGTCTTTACTATTAGTGTCTTCCCGAAAGGATCGTTCCCACATGGGCCGCTGCTATATTGGAGCCTCAAACCAATTAGATCACAGTCATATGTAAAATTTAGAGAATACAACATAATCAAGTTATTGTAACTCCGCGTTTAAAATTATATGACTCAAGCCCTATTTATTTCGCATGACATTTTGACTGAAGCGGCCCAATAGAAATTTTTTGAATTTGGTCAAAGTTAATTCTGGGCGGCCCAAGTGGAAACGGCCCTTACTCAAAATCCAGATAGGCAGGGGTCCTTTCTTTTCCTGTAGCTAAACGAGTCCCGTTTCGCTTCTATCGTGGTTAGCATCCTTGAATAATCTGAGATGTATTGTGATATTGTGAGCCTAGCCTATTAGTCATTTTTCCAACGAGCAGTTGCATTCTTGCATTGGATTTTGATAGAAACATTGAAAGAGGCACGTTGAATCTTAAACTTTTGTGTGTGGCTTTACTACTTTTCTTAAATACTAAATAAGCTAAACCCTTCATTTGTCTTAAATTCCAGATATGGATTCTACAACGAGTATCTCATCTGCTGTGAATTCCGTGCTGAAACTGAAATCATTGTCCCCAAACGTAAAGACAAATGACGCTTTTACCAGTCTCGTCCGATCAATCATCGCGTGTAAAACACTGAAACCCCTTCAATTGGATCGAAAACTGATTGAGAAAATTCAAACCCTAGCAAGTATGGCGGAATTTGAACTTGAAAAGTACTGGGCTCATTGTATTATCAATTCGGATAAACCAATTGAAACCATTCGAGAATTCCCTTACTATTCAAATTACCAAAAATTGGTCTCGAGGGAACTGAAGCTGATCTTTGATTCTGGATTTTATCCGGAGTCGGAATTGAGAATCCTATTCATTGGATCCGGACCCTTGTCTTTGACTTCAATTATCCTGACTGAATTGGTTGATGCGACAGTGGACAATGTGGACATATCACAAGAGGCAATAGCATTAGGGCAAAATGTGGCGGATGCCCTTGGAATTGCAAGTGCATTTATACATGGGGATGGTGGGAACATCAGTACATCCAGTATGTATGATATTGTGTTTGTAGCTGCCCTGGCTGGAGTCAATCAAATACAAAAGCAAGTCATTATTGATAATTTACTTACAAAGATGAAGAAAAATGGTAGGATTCTTTTGAGGAGTGCTATTGGTGCGAGGGAATTACTTTATCCCAAGCTTTCTACAGCAGATCTCCGACGAGTAAATGTACTGTCTGAATATCATCCTACTGATGACGTAATTAACTCTGTTATTGTATGTAGTATCCAAGATTGATCACAGTAAATGCGTAGCTTATTAGAATTTCTCTGAGGAAGACAATATCGGCGGCTTCGATTTTAACATTAAGTTTTACGAGTATTCAACTTCGACACGGAATTATGTGAATTACAAATGAAATTTGTGTGGAATAATTAATTACGTAATTGCTAGTATTAGTGCACATAATGGTGAGCAATTCTTTTTTCAAAAATCTTTTGTCATTTCTGAAAATTAATTTTCAGCATTGAGTCATGAATAAAACGTTTCTATTTTTCGTCAAACCAATATTCCAATATACCGTAAATGACCGCTTAGAAGCCCCGCCCCTAATAGAAGCCCCGTCTGTGTTTGGATTCTGGGAATAGAAGCCCCTGCCCTAATAGAAGCCCCGTCCCAAATAAAAGCCACCTTGCTACTATGCCCCATTCGCTCATTTCCATTCTGCGGGTATTTAACGGGCTCCCTGAATACACGTCTGACTCCAAGGACAAAAGTGTTATTCATGTATTATCATGTATTATTTTAAAGTGAATTTGAGTTGTTTTAACTAAAAAACCCCCAGTATTTCACACAGCACACACTGCTTAGTTTGAAATTATTTATTAGAAGCCCCGTCCCGAATATAAGCCCCGTCTCTAATACAAGCCCCGCCTCGAGGTGTCGATTTTAAATATAAGCCCGGGGCTTTTAAGCGGTCATTTACGTGTAGGCTAGATCATTGTTTAATTATTAAAAAAAGCATGGTTTGACATTCCCGGCACCACAACTGCAAATCGTGATTCCAGCTTCAGCAGATCTCATTCAGATAAGTCGTGCGGATCAAAGCAGGGCACTCCTAATTTCTACGCATAATTTCAAGCGTATTTTATTAATGCCTTTGCTTTGTGCCACCGCCTCGACTGACGACTGCATAAAACAAAATAAACACCGGAGAGTCATTTATTTTGTTTCTGTTCCTCAAAAATCCTGGGTCCGTTCATTGATAACAGTTAACAGTAGTGTACCACTGAAGAATTTGACCGTGACAAGCAACATCGGTACCGACTGTAGTCCTAGGTCAACAACTAGTAGCACTTCGGCTGGCAACTGATATTCATCTGGCTGGGGATAAGAGACTAAGGCGCAATCCCCATACATGTAATCCACATGTATAGGATACAGCACAGTATAGGATACTTCAAATTGTTCAAATACCCAGGCAGGGATCTAATGGTTAGGAAGCATAGATATATTATGGATTATAGCATGCATTGCTCCGCATGTATCTGAAGGCTATACACCTATATAAGCATTGTCTAAGACAGTTTTCTCTGTAGCATAGCAGAAAATATAAAATGGACGAGGGTGAGTAATAGTGGTAGTGCCTAGAGCGTAAGCCGACACTCGCAACGGACGGGTGAAAACGAACATTTGCTTGCTCACATAAAAGTGTGTCTGGCTTACGAGTTTTGACTGTCATTTAAGAGTGCACTTAGCAAACTGCAACTACCCACTACTGTACTCCGCCAACTAGTCCTGCAACTACCGTCAACCGAACCGTGTCACCGTGTCCATGAGAGAGCGGGTTTACAAGACGATTTCAAATTAAATAGCTGCAAGTAAGTAAATTTTCATATATCCATCATAAATTATAGGTACATTATAGATGGATTCATGTTTTCTTTATTGCGTTCAAATTTGTCAGTATTGCGGATCTACCATCGCCATCCCCACTCCGTCTGGCGTAATTCATATTGTTTTTAACTTTAGGATGGAGTTTGATGGAAATCATGTAACTGCCCCCGATGCCACAATAACGACGAGCTGTCTAGCAGATTGGAGATCCGTACCTCTTTTTCCTCCGGAGGTATGATATTTACTTTTAAACTATTGTTTGACTACTTCGTAAATGCTAGACTGGACAATATGAAGACTTTCTGATATCAGTGCCTATAGAATTCTGATTTCTGGTGACTCTCTTTTAAATGTTTTCACATTTCACCCCGCGCGCTGTCTAAACATTATTAAATCGAAAGCTATGCTAATCACATTTTCTAATATTCCAGATTTATGCACGCATTTTACCAAAGCTTGGAACTAAGGATTTGATGAATTGCCGTCTTGTCTGTCGCTCGTGGAATCTAGAATGCCGAAATATTATTATCAGCAATGGAGCCACTGGCG
>JAAXYW010002698.1:0-14228 GCA_036851895.1 Orthonychiurus folsomi | reverse complement strand
AATTGACACACAGAGCATGCTGCTGAGCTGCTTTCCATCGGTCTTGTACCGACATGGATTGAAATCTTGAACATGCAAAATGTAAATGAGACTCTCCACATACCTTACATTGTGGAGACTGGACATGATGAGTGCGCGTAGATGTCTTCTCCAAGTTTTGATTTCTTGCACTGGCTGGAGTGTTCGCTGCTTGGCTTTTTCCTGCTGTCAGTGCGCGAGCTCGTTGCTCTAGAAATTGGTATAGATCATCCAGCGCTAGAATCTTCGTACCCTTGAGGGACTGTTCCCATAGCTGACGTGACTGGTTGTCCAACTTCTGGGTTAGAATGAAGACTACCATGCTGTCTCTTGAATTGGGTAACTTGAGATTGCCAAGGGACCGGGTGCATTCCTTGGTGGAATCGATGAGGCGCCTCAATGCAAGGCCACACTCCTGTATTACTGATTGGTTAATGAACCTTTCCATTATGGCAAAACCGAACTCACGTTCATTTTCATATCTGTCCTGGAGTAGCTTCCAGGCCATCTCATAATTTGCATTAGTACAGGGTATAGTAAGTACCAGTTCCGCTGCATCACCAGTCAGACTTGCCTGAAGGTATTCCAGCTTCTGCACGGGTTAAAGTTTGGACTTGGCGTGGACTGCAGCCTGGAACCGATCCCGATATGGCATCCAGTCATGAAGATCTCCGGAGAATTTAGGCGAGTGCTTGTTCCACCAGCGGAGCCGGAGAGTACGGATTCGGATTGTTGCCCACGTCCAGCAGCCGCCAGAATGCCCAGTAACTCCAATTCAATCTTGTCCAACTCGTCCAAGTTGGATTCATTAACCTTAGAATGTTCTTCAAGATTAGTTGGCTTACACTCCATAATGACGATGTAGTTTGAGTGGATTTCTTCAACGAGGGCGGCTGCCTTGGCGGTTAGCCTGTTGACCTCGATGAGGGAAAGAGTGGACGTGATGTTGCTGTTGACTTTATTCTTTATCCTTTCCAGCTTCGTCTTCAGGTATTTGCGTTCGTTGAGCGCCTTTTCAAGAGCCGTAAGAACCATGGTGGACGTAGTCAGGGACCGGCGCCGGAGAACTGATGACAATCACTCACACGACTGAACTACTGAATGTGAAGTTGTATTGCACTACAATGTATTTGCCGCGTTACAGTATCTGGTTCGAAGGACCATGAAGAATGTGCACAACTCTATGTAAAGTCAGTGGCTAGTCAGGGTAGACGGATGTGTGTGTGTGATCGTAAAGAGAATGAACTACTGGGTATGCAAAGTGCGTGAGGATGAGTTGGGTAATGAAAGACTCAACTACAGGAGGTTAATGTTTGTATACAATTACATTCGTTTAATGCGTACGAATGGATCAAAGTCAGAGCTCGTTGCTCTACGAAGTACAGAAAGACAATGATAACTAATACATGACAAATCGGCCGTATTTATAGGCTTCCGTCAATGTAATGCTAATGACATAAACAGACATAAGAAGTTGAACTCACAAGGGTCAATGTAAGCAGCGCCGCTCAGTCTGACTAAAAGCATGAATATAATTACATTCCAAGTAAAATGTGAAGTAAAAGCAAGTCAAGAGATAAAATCAATTAAGGATCAAAATCAAGGAATGTCACGACTGAACGGTAAGAAAAGAAAAAATTGATATTTTTTGATTTTTTTTTCTGAATCAGAGATCCACATTGAGTTAATCTTTCCAACGCCGTATCAAGTATATCTGAACGACTTGTGGTTCCAACTCCAGCTAGGGGGTCAATACATACTGGCCACCCTGGTGAGATCAAAAAGTAGGGCTGCAAAGCAAAACAAATGACGCAAACCTTTCACACTGCTACATAATGCCCTTTAACCTCACACAACGCACCCTCTACTACAGGCTAACCCCGCCCACAAATCCTGCCCCAAGTTCCCACTTACAATCTCTACAGAATTTTTACCCACAACCACAACTAAATTCTTGCTTACATCTTTCCTTAGATTTTTGTTCATAACCTTTATCAAATTCTACCAAAAACCCCATGAAATCCTTCCTCTCAAACTTGATCAATCTTGGCCTTACTGCCTCCTACAATCCCCGGAATTACCACCCCCACCAAAATATGCTGAACTCGTGAAAATACCAAGACATAGATACTTATCACTATCATTTGCCACCATACGCCGTTACCATGAAGTCCAGGAGGCAAATTCAAAAAAAATGTTTGCTCAAATGCCTAACTTGGGAAATGCTAAGCAAATAATTTTAAAGAGCAAAATAACGTATTTACTAAAATGTTTGCTTAGCAATGCGTAAATCCGTGCGCAACTCTACCTTGCCTAGGTTTGCGTATTGAATATTACGAACGATCATAGCCTAAAAAATACATTGATTCCGCCTTCGATTCAATTCAATTTCTTCTAATAGTTTTGAATTATCATTGAGTTTAGTAAAAGCAGAAATAAAATGAATTTCAATTCGTAGACTACAAGCGTGCGTGAGCACAAAGTCAATGTCCCAGCCAACATGTGAGGGGCATTAAACAAATTTGCGTGAAATTCAATTTGCATAAAATTTTGAAAATATGCGACTGTCGAATCTACAGACGAAGCCTAAGGAATTCAACGGTAACAACCACATGAACAGAGAGGATGCGGGTGGGGGAGTACTAGTGTGTACTCGATACCCAAGCTTAGTCCCTAATCCTCTGCTTAGTGTTAACTTACTAGAGAAGGTCACGGCATGCCCCCTGCAGTTTGACCCAAGACCAATTTTTTTGACACATTGGGGTCCCCTGACATGAACTAAGTCAAAACTTGCCTGTTGAAACATGATACTTTTTTTGCCCTATCTTCAAAAATTTTGCAAAAATTTTATGGGATTTTAGGTGTTAAAAACTGGCTGAACAAATGTGAAAAATTCACAATTTTGAAAAAACCGTATATATTCAAAAACTATGGTTGGATTTCACTAATCTCACTACAGGAGCCTCATTTAAGCAACGACAAACGCAAAAAATTGTAAATAACACTTTTATTTTTACACAGTCCGGTTTATTTTTTAAACACTGCTACACATGTATGCTACATTAAATTTATACTAATTGGAGCTTCAATGGTTTGAACGGATGCCATGTTTTGTAAACAAAATATTTATTTTGAGCTTTCGGTATCGAGCTGAGACATTAAATTTGATCTGAAATAAGTATACTAAAATATTTATTTGAATGACCTAATTAGTTACTAGCAAATCTGGTTCACTTGTATGCTATAACTGTATATTTGCACAAATATTATACATATAATTACCTAAGTAATAATCATTGTTATGGTAATGGTATGCGACAAAAAAATGATCGAAGCAGAGGTAATTTCCGCAGTAACTACACCTAATAAAATTTGCTTGCCCGCAATCTGAGCAATCATTAGCCACGCCATCGAATAATATTTTGTTCAAATTCATGAAGCGCTCTGCCCGCTCTTCAGCATAACCGCAAGAAAACCAGAATGTTGCAAAAGTGCCCACCTTTCTATATCTACACCACGAACACAGATCAAGTTTGAACGGCACTCATTAAATTTTTGCAAGACAAATTTGTCGACTTCTTTCGTCATACAGTATGTAAATTTAGTGTCCGGACACCTCACTCGAAAAAGTTTGAATGGCCATAACTTTGCAATAGCCTGTCGGATTTTCAAAAGAAAAACGGCTATTTGTAGGTAATGTTGTCTAGTTCTGTAAATGTCAAGCACGAATCCTTCGCGCTGAATAAAGTGCGCGTGAAAAATTTAGCCGTGAGCGCGGGCAAAATGTGCGCCAATTTAGTGTCCGGACAGTTAACAAACTTTCCCGGTTAGACACCTTTATCGGCCAAATGGGTAAGTAGGAACAATTTTAAATGTTTACTATACTCCATTGTCATAACCAAAATTGGTAGATCAGCATGACCATTGTTATTTTTCCTAAAAATTACAAAAATAACGGAACTGAGGGTGCCTGTCCAATATATGCTTATCCAACAGTCGCAAGGTTATGAAAATGGGTCGTTATTTGTTTGACAGCTTGCAAAAAAGTTTGAAATCCCTAGATCTATCGTATTTGACACCATTCAGCGCTATAAGCAGGTTTTCTGTTAAAAAATCGCGAAGGAACGGGCCGGCCTGCAATTTTCACCAAACTGGAAGAGACCATCATATCAAGAGGAGTGAAGTTAAATCAGTCAAAAGGTACAAATCCAATTGTTTCTGAAGTGGCTTCTGAGTTGGGCAGGTCTGTTTGAACATAATTTCAGTTTCCCAGTGCTGGAAGTGGCCATTGAACACCCAACCATATCACATATAGTCCGGACACTAAATTTACATACTGTATTTGCCTCTGTGCCGCTTGCAACTAAATATTCCTAAATATTTCTAAATATGATTTGTCTTTAACTCTTCTGTAACGCCGGGTAGTTTTCTCAAATTTATACGCCTTCAAAAAATCATAATAGCCTAAAATAATCTTTATTTGACTAATTGTGAAAGTGTCCCTACCAATTTCTAAAGTTTCCCATTCTTGTGAGCTGCCTTCCGAATGAGATACTTGAGTTTCACCAGTCTTAGGATCAACGTTGTCATCCTCTGCGTCATCGTCTTTGAGTTCGTTATCAAAATCTAAAGTGTCTTCTTGACTGTATAACCCAGGAGTATACATACGGCTGTCAATAATTTCAAAGATCTCTTTGGCAAACTTCTCTTCCGCACTCCTATCTGGTGGGAGCTCACGGTTAGAAACGTACTTCATTTCAGCATTGCTTAATAATATTTGACAAACGATGACTATTGTTGACATATTTAGCCTATATTGTTAAAATATATATGATATAAAACTTATGTTTTGTGCCGCATAAATTCCTACGCCCAGCACTCAATATTGCCAGTACTGTGTATTTAACTGTGTGCTTTTACTTACCCAGACGATTCACCAAGTATACTAATGTTAATCTCGCACTGCACTTGGAATGCATGCTTTCGCCGGTTATGCTCCAACATCATTAAGAACATTGCTTCGGATGGTGGCGAATATTTGCACATCGTAACGTAAAAGCACTGTTTGACACTGTATAATAGGGTGAAATTAGCATTTTGTTTTGTAGCAAATTGTCCAGGGCAGCTTACGTTTGGTTTACCCTGAATCCGTCCAAGGGAGGCGAAAGACCTATCAATTGGCTAACTGTTTGTAAATACTTTAAATTTGTCTGTCCAGGACAATATCACGGCACTCTGACTACTATGACATTTCGCGCTGCCGCAGATTTATGTGCGCATGCACTCACTGATTTACCCAGTTTCTATGCTCTATACAAAAAGTGAACCTTAGCCGACATGCATCAGCATATCTTTAATGCATTGCATCCCGCAATGCGTCTGGGCCAATAATGAAGTAAAATTAACAATTATTTGTGTTTGTCGTTGCTCAAATGAGGCTCCTGCAGTGAGATTAGTGAAATCCAAACATAATTTTTGAATATATACAGTTTTTTCGAAATTGTAAATTTTTCACGTAAAATTTTTTCTTTTGGTCAGCCAGTTTTTAACACCTAAAATCCCATAAGGCCAGACCCAAAAGCGATTTTGCAAAATTTTAGGAGATAGGGCAAAAAAAGTAGATATCATGTTTCAACAGGCAAGTTTTGACTTAGTTCATGTCAGGGGACCCCAATGTGTCCAAAAAAATTGGTCTCGGCTCAAACTTCAGGGGGCATTGTGTGACCTTCCCTAGTTAGTGTTAATGTACTGAAGTGTATTATTAAGAGGAATGTTAATGATGGCTAATAAAAATTATGACTATTAGCTATAAGGCCACTATGGTAAGACTTCTTATAGCGTCAGAGTTCAGGTCCTAATATACGACTGTGTAGATAGTGTTAGCGCTAAAATAACTTTAAAATTTCATACAACCTATCTTACGAATAATACTTTTTATTCTAGTACCAAAAAGCTCAGGCACTTTGTGACCATCACTATAACCAAGCGAATGGAGTTTGTCAAGAAACATTGAATTGTCAATTTGGAAAATGCGTAAGTAGATTTATAGCACATGGTTAGAATTTCTGTCGCCACATATTTTGTTGCGCGAAGAATTCAGTTTTTCTATCCTAAACTGCCACCCACTTTTTCTGTAGTAATAGTAATCAAAATTTCCATAATAGAGTCTCAAGCAAGGTTGTTAATCGGAATAAGTATCCAAATTCAAATTTAATTAGAATTGGACAAAATTATAATCCGAATTCGAATTTTTATTAAATATTTCGAATTAATCCAAAAACTGGAATCTGAATTTACAATAAATCGGAATTCGAATTATAATTGTAATCCGAATATTGAAACAATTCAAATTTAAATCGGAATTTTAATTCCGATTTCTTTACATAGCGCATTCTAGCCACATTGCCCTGTTGGAAACTCAGACGGGCTGTGACCTGTGACTAAAAGAGAGACGGAGAGAGGCAATTATGGAATCGCCTCCTCTGCTTTAATTAACCTGGAGTTACATATTTTCTTACTGTGACGTTTCCCGCAGTATTATTAAATATCGTTCTCCGTGCACTGCTATAGTGACTTAAGGTCGTCAAATAATATATAAAGAAATGGGGGGGGCCAACTGAAAACCATGTAGCTCAACATTTTATATACAAAAAAGACTCGAATAAATCAAAGTGCAAATATTGCATAAAAGAATACTTAGGTCAAGTTGTCGCAAATCTGAGAGGTCACCTTCAGAAGAAACATCTAGATGTTTTCAAAACTGTGATTGAGGAAGAAGATGTTTCGAGAAGGCGTAGATGTGGTAAGCGAAAGTAACATGTCCGGTGTTCCCATTACTGATACTAAATTGTGAATATTATGCAAAATGGAATTTTGACGGTACACTTTCTTATTAGCTTCATTTCATTCCACCGAGCCAGAAGTTAAAAAGCCGAACATCAATACATTACACAATTTTGTGATTTAAAAGCGTATTACACTACTGATGGATTTGGAAAGTGCAACTGAAGTCTGTCTTGAACTAGTAACAAAAAATAGACGCCCGTTTCGTGCAATTGAAGACTCTGGATTTCAGAAGCTGGTTGGACCAATTTTTAATTCATTCGGGGTATCCATGAATCGTCAAAAGATTGCAAAGCTGGTCGAGGAGAGAGCAAGGCAAGAAATTTTAAAACTTACAAACTTGCTAAAATCAAAACTCCTGTTTGAAATGGGACATGGTCACCAGATTGGGTAGAAGTTTCATTGGGGTAAACACGCAATATCCACACAACGTTAAACTTATTTTAAGCACGCTAGCAGTGGAAGAGATGACGACAACTTACACTGGGGAGAACATCAAGACCTTGCTTCTAAAAATATTGTCCGTGTTTAACGTTGAATTGGATAAGGTGTATACAGCAGCAACAAACAACGGCTCTAATATTGTAAAAACAATGGATCTGTGCAAAGCAGCTGTTAAGAATAAACACCTAAAGCAAATGGATGAAGACGTGTTAGAGAATGTACATGATAATGAAGAAATGCAGCATGTTATTGAGGCTAATGATTGGGCTGACTCAACTGAATCTCTAGTTCAAGATTCAAACCTACAAATGTTAGACGAGAAGGATGAAATTGAGTTTAATCTTTGTTCAATTACTCCGCTGATTCCAGTTTGATGTGCAGCGCACACTCTTCAGCTAGTTGTTCAGGATCCAAATTGCCACATCCAAACTGCTCAGAGACGCAGCTATGACCGTACTAAGTGTGCCAGTAACAAAGGTCTTTGTTGAGCCCATGTTCTCCGGACTGCACTACATTCTAAACGATTTAAAAGGAAATATGGCTGCAAAAACTGTAAACGATGTTATGTTCTAGCGAGTGAACCATTCGTTTAAATAAACTGGCGTAATTGAAGCCTCAAGACCGAGTCATAATTTGGTGTTACCTTTTGTTAAACATTCTTCCAATAATTCGAATTATAATCCGAATTCGAATTGGAATTCAAAAAATAATCGGAATTTTAATTGGAATTCGATAATCAGTATTCTGAGTAATCCAAATTTCAAATAATCAGAATTCGAATTAATAATCCGAAAGCGATAATTGCAAAAATAATCGGAATCCGAATCCGAAAATTATTTTCCGATTAACAACCCAGGTCTCAAGTTGGAAAGTTACAATTAGGCCGCACCAGTATAATTTGTTGAATAAAATGGTACAATACTACTCGCGTTCTGAACAACAACTGAACTTTATTTTAATACCCCAAGTATATATATTGCCACCGCTACCGCACAGTCACCATACATTCTAAACTTAACTCTCGGCCTTTGCATTCCGCCAACTTCACACCTTTCTTAAAGGTCCTTTCCTAATCTGTTGATTTCACACATTTTTTCAATGACAAGTCAATCAATAACATAGCCTAAATACCTTATCAATAACAAGATGTGTTTGCTGTTTTCAACACCCTCCTCAAACTCAATTGTTTTTACTTTCATTACTACTGAATAATGATGTGATGTTCCGTTCTCATCTCTTGCAAGGGAACTTCCTCCTTTTCTTCTTTTCTCGTCTTCTTTTTTCACCTTATGTAGTGGTGTCGAATGTCTATGTGTTTTGTTTTGTCATGATATTCTGGATTCTTTGCAAGTTTGATTGCACTCTGAAAATCCGTCTTGACACACATTGGCTCAACAAAAAATTAAGTGTGTCCCAATTCTTTGTAAAATCTTGACACCCACACAGCTTCTCTTCCACAATGTGCTAATGCAATTAACTCTGATTCCGTTAAGGACAGAGCAATGCACGTTTGGCGTTTGCTGACCCAAATGATTGGTACTTTATTGTATGTAAATAAGCACCCGGTCGTCGATTTCCTTGACATTCTATCTGAGCCATAGTCTGCGTCCACAAATCCCAACACAAAATCACTTCCGTGATCATTAGTGTATTGAATTCCTAAATCTGCGGTCCCTTTTAAATATTGCAAAATCTTCTTCGCAGTGTCCCAGTAAGCTTTTCCATAATTTGCAAAAAATCTTGACAGGTAATGTACCGCATAAGTAATTTCAGGTCTTGTTCATCTAGCCAGGAATAATAGTGATCCAATCAATTCCTGGAATTCGTAACTCGTGTCTGGTGGCTTGCATCCTTCTAGTTGAAGCCCAGGTTGCATGGGAATGTCTAGAATTTTGCATTCAGACATTCGGAATCTCTCAAGCATGTCACAAATGTACTTCTTTTGATGAATAAAAATTTATTTTTCAGTTTGGATGATTTCAATTCCTAAAAAACGGTCAGGTGTGTGAATGGATATTTTGAAGCTCTCCTTGAGTGCTTCAAGCTCTTCATCAATGTCTAGCATATTTTTTTGCAAATATGAGACCGTCATCCACGTACGTAATAATGTATATTGGATTTTCTTCCTTATTTTTTACGTACACAGACGAGTCACTTGCCAATGGTTCAAAACCCATTTCCGTCAGTTTCTCTTTCATTGTTTCATGCCACGATCGGGGCGCTTGTTTTAATCGGTAAATTCCTTTGTCCAATTTACACACCAGGCCTTCCCCGACGTCATAACCATCTGGTTGTTCCATGAAGGTTTCTTCTTTAAGTGGACTACTCAGAAAAGCGGTTGAAATATCAAATTGATTGATTTCTAAATTTCTGGATGCTGCAATGCTTAACATCATTCGCACAGTTTCATATCTACTCACTGGGGCAAATGTCTCTTCGTAATCAAGTCCTTCTACCTGATGATAGCCTTTTACCACTAGTCTTGCCTTGAACTTTTCAATTGATCCGTCAGGGTTGGTTTTTACCTTGAACGTCCATCTTGACTTCAGGATTTTTTTATTCTCTGGTCTTTTTACAAGATGCCAAGAAGAATTCTCATGTTGGCTCGGCATCTCCGAGTCCATTGCTTCTTTCCATTCTTCCGCTTGGTTGGAGAGAATTGCCTGGTCATAGCTGTTTGGCTCTAGAATTTGAGCTGCTTGGAATCCAGCTTGATAAAATTGGGTTTGTTTCCTAACCCTCTGCGGTCTTGATTCAACTTTTCCGGAATTTGCTTCCGGAAATACCTTTCACATGACGAAGGGACGGCTTCTTTCCAAACACTAATTCAAAAGGGGTCTTCTCTCTATTTTTGGTAGAAAGGGTCCGGTTCAGCATGTAGATTGCAGGGCAGAGTGCGTCATCCCAATGCTTTTCGTCAAGTTGAGATTCTAAAAGCATTGCCCTTGCGGCCTCCTGCTCAATTCTTACTTTCCTTTCTACAAATCCATTGCTCGCACTTGTGTAAAGTGCATTTGTTCCAAACTGAATTCCGTTCATAGATAGGAATTCCTTGAGCTCATGATTAACCAGCTCTGAGTTATTGTCAATGCGGAGCAATTTCACTGAGTTTCCTGTTTGATTGCTGATGAAATTAATTGCGTCCTTGATGTTTTGCACACTTTCATCCTTCCTCTTTTGAAAGTAAACTTGTCTGAATGCACTTCCATTGTCTTTGACAACAAGATAGTATTTATTGCCTTTCAAGGAATGAATAATTCCATATCCCAAATCCGCGTGCAAACTTTCTCCAGGTTTACACGGCGCAGCAGATTGGGAGCTCTTGTAACTTTGTTTCTTGGATTGGGCTTTATTACAAGTTTTACATTTGGAGTCATCTTACTTCATTGTCTCCAAACTATGTCCTGCGCCCATTTCTGCAGTTTTCCTGAGAAATTCACACTTAGTGTGTCCTAACCTCTTGTGCCAAGTGATTTGTTTTGCACAAATCAAGGCATAATAGGTTATTGGTCGGAATTTCATGATTTGCAGGCCATTATGTTCCTCAGCTTCGATATCTCGTTTGCCGTCTTTGTAAAAAACAATCCCTCCTCCAAATCCCTTCTTAATTCCAAAACCTTTACGCAATAGCACATTCTCTGACAGAAGGTTGACTCCTCCAGGGATGTATTCCACATTTTGCAGCTCGATTGTGTCCATTCCCCGCTAATCATTGCTTTTACCTTAATTGTTCCCACTCCCACTGCACTCATACTGGAGTTGTCCGCAATTTTGACAGACTTAGCTTTTGAATATTCTGCATATTCAGAAAACCATTCCCGCCGTCCGCAGTAATGTCGATCCGCTCCGGAGTCATTGATCCAATTATTTTCAAGTGAATTACATTCGCCTGCCATGTACCCAGCTCTTGGGTTGGAATTCTCACTTTTTCCTTTATCGAAATCCGTTCTCGGTTTTCCACTTTTTTCAGGACATTTGGACCTTATTTTTTTACAAATGTGGCACTTTGTCCGTTTCTTGATTTTTTCCATTTGTTCCTTGGATTTGTTATGTCTTCCTTGCTTATTCACATGATAAGCTTTTGAATTTTCGCCGTTTTCCTTCTTAGCTTGACCCAAGGTATTTTTGTCTTGCTCTTTGTCCTCTAATTCCCAGGTTTTGAGCCTCGAAAGGAGCAGAGCTGTTGTTTGTTTGGAGATATCCACTGACCTCCAAGCTTCTCGGAACTGCCGATACTGGCCCATGAGACTCGAAACGACTCTGGCTACTTCCATCTCGTCGTCGATTGGAACCCCCATGCTCCGCAATTGTGCGGCATAATTCTGGATTATAATCATTGTTTTTAAAGGTGATTTCTCGGAGCTAGCCATCACACTGTAGTATTTCTGCCACAGTGCTTGTTTCGACGCTCCACTCACACTTTGGTAGATGGAACCGAGTTTCGACCCCACTTCAGTTGCAGTGGCGCATGCGGACACTGATTTCACCTTCTCGTCCGTCATGGTCACCAACATTGTTGTCAGTGCGTCACTATTATTTTGATCCCATTTATCTTGGTCAGTGCCAGCTGCCGCAGGTCGTGCCTTGGTTCCGTCTACGACCTCCAGGATCTTATGTGACTGAAAAAGACTTGTCAGCCTCATTCGCCACACCCGATGTATGTATGTATGTATGTTTAAGGGAGTGGATGGAACTTCTATAGAGAAGCCCGCCCAAGCTGACAAGGCCTTAAGGCCCATTGCAGACTCTCCCGGAACCACACCCGATAGTTTTCGCCACTCATTTTGGTGATTCCAGCCGTGTCAAACTTTTTGGAGCTGACAAACGTGATTGTCGTTCCGGTTACTGTTCCGGTAGACATTTTCAACTAATTTTTTGCAACTAGTCTGTCCTACGTATTTAATCTTTTGCAGATTCACAGCTTCGTGCTGATAACGTGTTGAATAAAATGGTACAATACTACTCGCGTTTTGAACAACAACTGAACTTTATTTTAATACCCCAAGTATATATATTGCCACCGCCACGGCACCGTCACCATACATTCTAAACTTAACTCACGGCCTTTGCATTCCGCCGACTTCACAACTTTCTTAAAGGTCCTTTCCTAATCTGTTGACTTCACACATTTTTTCAATGACAAGTCAATCAATAACATAACCTAAATACCTTATCAATAACAAAATATGTTTGTTGTTTTCAACATAATTCGAAGGGCACACCTCAAAAACTGCGGCCTGGGGCAATAAAAATGATGACCACTAATTGTTTACTTGTCCAAACATCCACCAAGTTCTACCTTGCCACCCAATCTAATTGATGTAGTAATAATACTAAACCGTGACAGGCACGATGTAAAAACCGGGCATATATTGAGAATAAGCGTCGAATAAACAAGCGTCAAAGTAATTAAATGTGAGGTAAACAAACTTAACATGTCAGCTGACAGTTGCACTAACTAACTGCAATGATAATTGCAGGTCCGGAAATTTTAGCCCCTGATCTTGCCTATAGATATGGTTCACTATTTACGACATTTGGATTATTTAGGAAGTGCATCTATTACCTAGAAACAGCCCGCTAAATGTAAACCATAGATTATGCTAAATGCTAAAGCCTGCTGACCATGATGTTTAAACGGCAGTAAGTAATGATGACTTACAAAGGAACTGCAGGTGTACAAACGGTTTATGAATCTATCACAGTCGATCACAACAGTGTAAAATTATCTTTGCTAAAGGGCTTCCAGTGGGCAGTTTTCAACTTTAACAAAAATCTGGATAAGTTGTGTTGTGAGTGCCGGGTCTGGAGAAGGGGATGGGTATTCCAATGATTAGGACTACATGGTGACGAGGCAGAATATTAGTTCGGCTTGCTTTTATGCACCAGCACAAAGACATCCACCTCTTCACTGACGTGCTCATAAATTCTTCCCATGCAGGCAATGTGAATTCCAATTAAAAATCAATTGTGCAAAGTTCTTATATTGCCAAACCACTTTCATATATCATTTTTTAGCTCAATAACTTAAGAATTGTTGTAGCGGAACTAATGGGCGGGATGGATGAAGGGGCCCCCGGGACCTAACCACCGGTCGCCGTTGCCTAGCGACGCTCAGTCGCCGGCCCTAAACGACCCTCCAAAAAGCGGTCAATACCGTGACCCTAACAACCGCCCTACCCACTAATCCCTACGCACGATGACCTAACCCACCGAGACTTCCTCTCGGACCACAATCAACACACCCTCATACACACAAATGCGAACATAAATATATCTTTATTTAATTAGACAAAATTAAATATATATAGTGTACATACCAATGACACAGAGACAAGACACCCGACGGATGATCTTCCCGTCCTCGAACCCCGTTGACACGATGACCTCTCTGTTCGGACTCATCTCTATTCTTCAAGTTCCATGTAAATGGATGTATGTCAACGAACCCCAATGGTAGGTTCGTTTTCTCTGTGTGGAAACTTTCCACTAAAACTAGTTATTACCAGATAGGTCATTGCCTTTGTTTTTCCAGTTTAAACTGGATGATTTCTTTGTTTCGTTATTTCCCGAGCTATTTTTACCTTTCGTGTCAAGGGTATAAAAACCCCAGGAGTTTGTGTTTTTAGTTGTAGTCATTGTTTGAGATTTGTTGTGAACGTACGATTGTTGTGTTGACTTTTACTTGGACGAATTAAATACCAAAAGTATTTACATTGCTGTGTTGAGTTCAGTTCATTTCAACTTGCACTTTCCATAGCATGTGTTTTCATCACGATTAGTACGTACACACACACCATTTCATCTTGGCTCACCGCCGTCATCCACTGTGTTCACATTGAGAATCAGCATAGCGAGTGAGTCTTATCAGTTTGACTCTCGCTTTCATTTTTCATCTTCCCTCATCTAAACTCCGACTCGAC
>JAAXYW010002697.1:0-14229 GCA_036851895.1 Orthonychiurus folsomi | reverse complement strand
TCACTGACTCCTCAAATTTCTATGCTCTATCTAAAAAGTGGCGATAATTAGCACACCGGCGATTATTAGCCCACCTTACCCTACGTGCCGAAAAGCCTACAACGTATTTTTTTATTATATTCACTTTATATAGTAAGCTCAGCCCAGAGATCTCATATGTGTCATTATATTTAGGCTTTCTCAGAGGAGCGGCTCTTACGGGAAATAATTTATTACAAAACTTGACATCACTGTGGTCTCATTTATTTTTAGGCGGCTCTTAGGGGAATTTTCAGGCGCTCTTACGGAGCGGCTCTTAACGGAGCGGCTCACCGGAGAAGACAACCTCTGGATATTGTTCAGTCAATCAAGCCTGTTGAGACAGTATAGCATGCCGAAGTTTCACAAAACGCACCTGTCGCCGCCAGGCCTGCTTCTTCTTTTCCTGCATGCCCGGAGAGTGTAGGAATCAAATTAAATTCGCACTTTTCAGTCAAGGCCGATAGTGCGGTGTAGCATTCTTTTACCAAACCATTTCCTAAGGATCCGGTCAAGGTGGTCAGCAGTCAAAATTGCGCTCCATGGCCACGCGCACAAGTGAGCGCTCAAACTATATATTGCCTGTGAGTGCACTCAAAAACTGAACTCATATCGTGTTTAAATTGAAAATAATTCCAGAAACACATTGCAATTAAAACTGCCACATTTTACAAATCCATTTGTGTCGGACGACGGAGATCAGATTTAAATTCTGTTTAGTGCATGATAGATTCCCAGTGAATAACAACCACGGCATTCAAACTTATCGCTTAGTAAAATTCAGTTCATCTTAAACAGGAACAGAATAATGCAATAACGTTGACCCACAATGGGGTCGCGTGGCATGCGCAGAATGGAATCGGCAGAGGCCAATACAGGAAGGAAGACCATGGACTAGAATGGTTGTTGCGCCGTGGCAACTTAAGGAGAAATGAAACCTCTAAATGGTTAGGTACTGCAGTTGGACTTGAACAATACATCCTTGGTTGACAGGACCAACGCTCTAACAATTAAGCTAAGCAGCCTGACTTATTATTGGTTTCCTAAGTAAGAGTAAGCACATGCAAGGCAATCCTACAATGGAACTGTGCAAAATATTACGCCTGCAAAATGAAAAATTGATCTTTGGCGGGTTTTTGAAATTTCGCTGAACATACCGTAAATGAACTAGTTGAGCGCTGAGCCCTATTAAAGCGCGGGTCAAATGGCTAAATCTGGAAATAGAACGCGGGCCGAAATTGAAGCGGGTCCCAATTCAACGCGGGTCAAAATACCTTGGTTTCTCTATGCCCCTTCTGTATTTCTATTGCACACGCGGTACTTATGTTTTGTGTTGTGTTTTACGAATTCTTGAACTGGCTCATTTTACCTCATTATGGAATTGTTGTTCAAAAATCAAAATGTCTCACTATAGCTCAAAGAGAACATCATTCACATCATGTCTCAAATATTCTTCGTTCCTCTTGAAATTACTTATTCCACATAGACCTTTATTATTTATTGAACTCACGGCTTTCAGATTTGAATTTGAATTATTTGAACGCAGGCCCGCGAATCGAGCGCTGCGTTTTAATTGAGCGCTGGTCGTGAAGGTTCGTTTTCTAATAGAGCACCCGCGTTCAATTAAGTCATTTACGGTAGTTTACATATGTGGACCTAATCAGTCAGAATTTTGTGTGGGTAAAGTCTAGACACTTCTCTCTTTTAGCAGTTTGGACGCAGTGGCATGGCAGGCGGCGTTGATTCTGTTAGGTTAGTATGTTGCTATATATGCATATGTATGTATGTATGCATGTTTATAGGAGCGGTCGGAACTTCTATTTAGAAGCCCATCGAAGCTGACAAGGTCCTACGGCCAAATGCAGACCCTGGGCATGCAAGTCTGTGTATTGTGTCCAAGCTGCAAAGCTGAAAAAACGGGTTAGCGTTTTGCCCACAAAAATCTTGACTTTACAGGTTCCCCCTGTGAAACAGTTCCAGCTAAATTTCAAAAATTCGCCAAAAATCGAGTTTTTATTTCGCAGACGTAATATTTTGCACAGTATCATTCTAGCTCATGGTTTTCCTCACCATAATGGTTTCTACCGATTCCGTGCTGCGCATGTCACGGGACTCCATTGTGAGCCAATATGTAGTTTGTACTCTCATACTTCGTCGAAAATCAAAGATGTTACAAACTAAGAAAATCAAGTAGAAAGTGTTTTTTTATCTTATGAAAATAATAGTTTTGCTTGCAGTCCAATGTGACCATGAAAGCAAAATAACATGTGTCCATTTAAAAAGAATCTATATACGTAATTGTAACTTAATTCAAAAATACCAAGCATGCATATTACCAAGCACGGTGGGTTTTCATTGGCAAGTTACTGCCATCGCAATGAGTTAATAATGTAATGACACTGGCTTGCTGCTGCGATGCGTATGCGTAATGGTTCCAGTAACAATTGCCTGTATTGGGGTTGCACTGGTTGTGCACTGGCTACACAAATAAAGGTATCCCCGTTATGGACCCTGTGCCGGGCCCTGCAACGTACTGGCATTGTACATTGTCTCATGCCATATATTCAGTCAGCTTTTGAGTACCACTGCTTACCCGCCACTGGGCCAACACAAAAATGTTTGTCGGGCACCGATTCTGTGCTGCACATGTCTTGCGACCCCGTTGTCAGTCACTATTAAGAACTGTGAGGATTTTTGTGGTTCAACTTATCGTGGAGCCACTCTAAGTTGGGTTGGGGAGAGAACCCACAACAGCATTAACATTGCAACCCTGAACAACTCCATAACAAATAAAGGTCTCCATATCGGAAGAGTTTAGCAAACTCATATTTAGAAAATGAGGGGTGCTTGGAAACTCTGAAATGACGCGAGCAAAATTCCACTCAGAAGCTGTGTTTAAAAGAAGCTCATTTACATGCGTTAGCAAGAGTGAAACATGCATGACTAAGCATGTTAATTAATTACGGATGCGTCAATATGCAAAGGATCATCTAAACCCTTAGTCCACACTGGTTATGGTTTGACGCTTGACAGTTTTTAGGTCTTGGTTTGGTCGCCTGGGTGTCCTTGAGTTGACACCAGCAACTGTGCCAATTGACTTATGCGTTCTGAGAAAGGTTTTCGAGTTGCTTAGAGTAGACTAAAAAAAACAGTGAATAGTAAGGCAGAACTATTAGAATGTGAGTCCTGTATCCCCGCTTGGAGACGTGCATGGCAATGACGCGTTGAGCACATCTCCGTGTCATCATGCACTTAAAGCCGCAAAATGTTGTTTGGCATGCGCATTTGCATTACAAGCACAATAAATTACGTCATGTCTCTTAATTAATTGTCTTGTATCCAACTTCATGCCATCATCTCTGAAAATAATAAATTAGCATTTGAGTTTGCTATTAAATGCTCTCCTCTTGACCAAATGCCTCAGTGTTAAACTGACTGCCAAGATGTTGCTCAAAATAGTTGTGCTTCTCGTGGCCCTAGACTTGAGCGTGAGCCGCCCTGAGAGATTGTACACGCAACCTTCCTTCGGCCCAAGGTCTACTCCACTCACGATCAGACCCACTCCACGCGCTCCTTCATCTGGTGCAAAGAACACCCCAGTACCCACCCCCTCAGGGCCCGCCAATCCATTCAACATCAGTTTCGTAGTCAGTGTGAAAGATCTTCCTGTAAAAAAGAAGGGGGCAACTGCTGATGCCTACGTAAAACTATTTTACCGAACCGGGACTATCAAGGAGCAACCGGATTGGACTTCCATCGGCCAAACCGAAACTGTCAAGGGAAGTAACAGCCCCAGTTTTCTTAAGGTCTTTACATTTGAGTGGACTAGGGGCAAAAACCAGGTAGGGCGTATTTGTAGTACACCTTCTTCAATTTAGGTTTAGAGTCAATTTTATTCAATTCAATACTTGTTGCATTCATTTGCAGCAATTTCACTTCGAGGTCAAGGGGCATCACTCCATTACCAAGGATGACGCATTGGGTCAAGCGGATTACAGTGTAGACGAATATGTACTTCAAAAGAGCCAAGCTGCGACGGTTAAATTAAGTGATGGCGGAACAATTAGTATTAATAAAGTGGAACCGGTCAAATTCCGGCTCTATGCAAGGTAAATAGAAGTTTTTCTAAAACTTAAAAGCATTTTTTGAATTTTACACACAAAATAAAACATTTCTTTGCAACATTGCCAGGACGGTTCCAAAACTGGATCCTTTGAGCGGTGCAAGCGACCCCTTCGTAGTTTGTTTCTGGCGGGTCGGGAAAAATGGCACTGATACAAAATTCTACACAACTAAAGTTGTGAAAGATTCGGAAAACCCAGATTGGAATGAAACGATCGAATTTCCCAACTACCAAAAGGGCGTTGATATGGTAAGGAGAAGAGGCGTGGAATTAGTTAAGAAGCATGCAATTAAATATATTTGCACCTATTTTAGTGGTGGAACTTCAAGGTGTACGACGAGGACTCTGTGGGGAACGACTTGATTGGGGAGGCACTTGTAGAAATCGATCCCTTTGTCACCAAGCGATCCGCGAAACCAATTCAACTCTCAAAGGATCCCAAGAATAAATCAACTCTAACTGTCACTCCTGCTTAAATTACAAGACTCCCACAACTGAAATGCACATCCATTCAATTATGCAATTTGGCACAAATTCTTAGTCTAGCGTCGCCTATTATGCTCCACCTAACTTAAATACATAGGGGAGAGTGGGGACAACTGCAATACTGGTCCGCATTTGCAACACAATGGACCGAAAATATTTTCTGTGGGTCACTGCTATGACCACACGTGACCTCTGGCAATGACCAACTGGTTTTCCTTACCCAATAAAATGTTTAAAAGAAATACGTTTTTTGCATACGTTTCTCAATTTTTTCAGCTTTCATAAAAATTGCACCGCTCAGCCGAGTTTCCTATATTGGTAAAATTATCGTAATGGTGCTGAACGGCCAGGTATTTCTTGAAATATACATGCTTGCAGCACAAAATTAGTTTGAATTTTAAACCTCTGTAATATTTGGAATTTGAAAACCGGAGTGGGACAATAAATTGTAACATCCATGACTAACAATGCCCGTAGTGGGTAGATCAAGTTTTTTTTACGGACAGACAGACAGACGCAGACATGGGGGGAATTTTGTCGAATTGGAGTAGAGCAAAGTCGTTCAAAAGCAACCATAGTTTGTTTACGGAACGACGGAAGGACAGACAGACATCGGGCGAATCTTGTCGACTATGAAGACTCACTCGCTAACCCAATAACAGTTACAACAATAATGTCCGGTTCCCATGGCAGAAATGTTTTCCAAATATTCAAAAATGCACTTGGTAGGGTAACACGGCCCATCGGCGAATGCGGTCCACCCTTAAGAACGTATGCTAATTTGCTTCACAAATGCTGATGAACGGAGGTCTTCTATGTATAGGAGTTGTGGATTATATTAGCTCACCGAGTCAACCTTTAACAAGAGTAGGGTGGGTTGTAAAAATTTTAAAATGTGAAGACTGGGGTAGATTATAGCGCTATGATCATTGATTATTAGCAATCTATAACAATCATATATCACAGACATATGATTATTAGCAAAGTGCTCATAAATCAGTTTTGCATTCCGTACACTGCTAATAGATATCAGGTTTGCTATTGGACCGGCAATAAATCAGAATAGGTTTGGGTTGATGTTGTATACGTAAATTCTGACATCCCTCTGCTATTTTTGATACCTTGGACTTTGCGTACCATTTAGGTGTTATAAAAGTACTTTACTTACTACCCCATAAAACTCATAAGCTTATAAAAATAGGGGTCGCAATCCGTCGGACTGGATTGGATCGAAATAATCCGAGCCAGATTTTTCGCTGGTCGGATCGGATTGAAATCCGACGGATTCGGATCGGACCGGTTAAAATTCAAAATATATGAACAGTAGCCCTTACTTTCATTTAAAACATATAACATATACATATCAATATGTATAATGTAATATTCAAACAAAAACTTTTCTTGAACGCTGGATTAAGTATTTAAGTCAAAGTTGTTTGGAAAAGTCCGGATCTGTCCCATTCCTTAAGATACATTGTTTCTTCTTAGTACCTAAGCAATTCCGCGAGGCAGTAAGAATTTACCACTTGACCAACATTTCGTTGGGTTGCAAAAAAAATCCTACCCAAATTTCTTGGATTAAAATCCGACGGGTTATGGAACTGATCAAATCCGCTCGGCACCTAGCCAAACCTATTCGATCAGACAAAATCCGGCCAGATCGGATTGCAAGCGCTATATAAGAATCGTCGTAAATAAAGCAGTTGTGCTTAGGTTAAACTATCCCCAAGCTTATATTGTATGTAAGCCTTCCAACTTTGTAAAATGACTCGGGGAAGCTCTGTAAGCTTGCAAATTTAAAAAAAATATTGCTGTGGATTAGGTTCGGTTCGTGAACTAATTTGACCATGAGTATATAAGTAGCTCAAAATATGAACTCAGTGGAATTTTGTCATTCTAACTCCAGAAAACCTATCATTTCTGCTATTAGAAGCTTTACATCCAATATGGTCAACTTTGCCGTTTTTGCTTTACTGTGCTTAGCGACCTCAAATGCTGTGCTCCCGGTCCCATTCGGAGTTGTTGAAAATGTGGAAGATTGCGGTACTCCTAGGACGGTTTAACAGTTCTGTGTAGAATATAAAATGGTTCAAACTAATTGCCACTTCTACATTCAAATATAGGGTCCGACGGATTACTGCAGTTCGTAGCTGTAACAGATTGTGCTTTGGCTCCGTGCAGCTTCACTCCTGGTCGCACTTACGACATTGACATTGTAGCCGTTGCTAGTAAGCCTGCTCAGATACTTTTAATGGGTTTAACTGAATCAAATATCAACTCCCGGATTCCAGACAAAATTGTTTTTTTAGGTGAAACTGTGACCGGTCTGACATTGAACATTAGGGTTCTTACTGACCTGGGTGGCGAGCTTTTGGTTGCCAGTGTTCCTGTGCAAGGTCGCATTGTAGCTAATCAGCAGTATACAATTTCATTCGGGCTCCCAATTACAGATCAGTTCTCTGGGGTAATTCTAAAACTAAAATTTCTACTTCACCCAACCCCACTGATTTTAAACGGCGACGTAACCTAACCAACTATTTTCAGCGGGAGATGCTCGTGTGGTTTGAACTTATGACTGACTTTGATAACCGTATGGAACTTTGCGCAGCAGCTTCAGCTAAGGTCGAATAATTCCAAACCTAGCCTAACTTTAAAATACCAGTCTTGTTCAAAAACATTGTCAGAGAGATAAAAAAAACGAACCTTAAATGCAGCTCATTCGACTAATTACAACCAGCAGGAAGTTTCTTTTATGGCGACTTACAAATGCCGTCGCGCTTCAAAAAAATATTTCTGCTTATTTGCAGACATTTGCAAGCACATGATAAATACCCCAAATCGCACTGAGACCCCGAGTTGAGAGATAATTGCACAATTGTGTAGGTAGTTACAGAAACTAATTGTTGAAATCTAGCCAGCACTTATGGAACTGGCTATGTTTAGTTCAAACCCACATATATTTATACGTTTTATACCACTGTAATTATGATAATCAGTATCACTTTTTAACGGGAATTAAGGCTCCGATCAGGTTCAGGTCAACCTGAACTGAACCCGAACCTGACCTGAAACTTCAGGTCAGGTACCTGAACTGAAACTTCAGGTCAGGTACCTGAACTGAAAATTATTTTTATGCTCAGGTCAAGTCAGGTCATGACCTGAAAATTTCAGGTCGCACCAGGTCATATCCGAAACCTGAACTGAGACCTGTTCAGGTCGCATCAGGTCGCTTCNATTTTCATGTTCAGGTCAGGTCAGGTCATGACCTGAAAATTTCAGGTCGCACCAGGTCATATCCGAAACCTGAACTGAGACCTGTTCAGGTCGCATCAGGTCGCTTCAGGTCAAGGCGCCTCACGGCGGGCTGCGATGCGGTGTGTGCATTGGCTTCACTCTCTCCTGTAAGCCCACAAACGTGAGTACATTGTTGCCGTCGCTGCGTAACCACAGTCTGGGTCTGGCATCACAACTGCACAGTTCAAGGTCAGAATGGAATGCTTCGCCACAGAATATTAAGTTCCTTGCACACCTAGTGAATTTGAACCTAACAAACATATCAACATAACAAATGGAAGTGAAATACAAAATAGAGTATCAACTTTGTAACTCAGTTTCCAGTATTGTTGTTTTTTCGATTGATAAGGATTTTTTTTGGTGTTGGCGTATGCTTCCGTTAAGCTTTGAATAAACTCGCTATTCTTAAAATGCAGTTCTATAATTCAGGCACAATTTTTAATTTATCAGGTCGACCCACAGGTTAACCTGGACTGAACCTGAACCTGACCTTAATTTTCAGGTATGAGACTAACCTGAACTGAAAAATATTTTCAGGTTCGGGTTGCCCCTCAACCTGACCCGTATCTCGAGTGAACATTTTTGATACTTGCGTGAAATTAATGCGCGCACAAGTGTCTGGGCCATCCAAGTTCCACTTTTGTAATCCCTATGACATCACCGAATTGCATTCTTTCTTTCAAGACTTCCGTTTCTTTGCCCAAGCAAATCGACCCATTCTGTGCATTTCAATCAACGGCGGTTTCCTTTCATTTTCTCAAATCGCATGGTGTCCGACTAGTTCAAAACCCTTGCAACTATTCACTTGGACACCGAGGCCTCTAATTTGGTCATGATCTCGGTAGTGAAGACCGTATTGTTGCTTGCCTGCTTCAAAATCTCCCGGAAATCTCGTGGAGAAAGTATGGCAGTTGTCCCTTTCCGTCGATTTTGGCCAATATTTTACCCAAAATCAAAATTCGTGATCACATGACGCGAACTTCGTATTTCAAGTAAAATTTCCGCAATAGTTTGGCCAGATTTTATCAAGGCCGAGATTTGTCCATGCTCAAACATAGTCAGGGTTTTTGATTTTCCCATTCTGTCCAAATTTAAAAAATGTTGCTTAATTCTGCCATTGATTTATGATTTATGTTGAAAATAAGTTACCAGAGTGTGTAAACTACTAAATGAACCGTAGAAATGGCCTTCCAATGCACTAAAATAAATATTTTGAGATGATAAAGCAGGAGAAAGTCAAACGGGTTAATGTTGTGCACCGCTACTTTTCGGGTTTTTCTGGTGCAAAGTCAAAACTCGGGTTAATAATCGAAAAGCGTTGCTGGCATAGAGTGTGTAATTAGGTAAGCTAGTTATGGTAAAAAAATCATGTCTCTAGCTAGTATGGTTTTCAAATGGCAGTCAAAAAACGAAACGGGTTAATCTGTTGCACCGCACTGTATGTCTCACGGACGGCCGCTGCCAAGTTCAAGCAATAAATAAAATCTGAACTATAGTAAACTGCCGTGGCTGCACTCCTGTATGTATGTATGTCTGGGATTGTTTTGGGTGCACTTGTTAGCGGGAAACATTTTTAAAGGGGTAAATCATTGTTTTAAAGGGGGTTTGAAAGCCGGATTGGCGAAAAATAATTATTTGAAGGGGGAATGGTTTTAAGGCACATTAGCGGTAAATAATTATTTCAGAGGCGGACTAGCGGAAACAATTATTTTATGGGTGTTCAAATCGGAATTGATTTTAAAAAATGCTCGGACTTTATCCGCAAAAATCTGGCAACTTGATTGCCAAAATCCCTAACTCAAATTGCTACTCAGTGAAGGTAGACAAAACCAAAAAAGCACAAAATGTTCTTAGTTATTGCACAGCCTAAGATAATACTTGAATTTTGAGTTGGAAAAATAACGAGGGGGTGGATTCCCAAGTGAATCCGAGAAATATGACTGGACTTAGCTCTGCATACTTGAGAGGCAAAAGACGAAGTGGAATCCATACGACTCAAACCAGAGAGGTAGACTTGCATAGAATGAGGAAATATGAAATTTGAATTGAAAGGGGTAAGTAAGGTTAAAGGAATGAGGAACTCACATTGCGACAAAATAACGGTAATCTGGAATCAATAGATTCCCTCTAATGAAAACTGCCGGGCGCAGGCTGCAATGCATTGCAATTACGCTGGTTTGGCTCCGTGGGAGTTTGTTTTGCACCTGATTCTGCCGTCTTTCCGAGCTTTCCCTAACTGGACATTGATTAGCATATTGACCTATTACGACGACCTGATCGATGATCCCGTTGACCAGAGTTATATGATCGGCCTCCTGAGTAGATTGACTGACCATTCGATCGCTGACCCGAACCATTGGGATGTCCTCCAGACGCATTGGAACGCTCTTGTCCACTAACGTTGTTATGGCAATTTGAAGGCAGTCGGGAATTTCTGCCAATATTTTGTGTTTGCACGACACAGGTAATAATAAAAACATGGGGCCGAGATTCAGATCGTATAAATTAAGAAGTTGACAACTGATTTTTTTATTTACTTTTACAGACCCTTAAGCCTGATCCTAAAGCAGTTAATTTCTAAAGGATATGAAGACTTGAATTTAAAATCTCGAATATCAAAAATAACTGACTTATTAAAATAGGAAATAATTCCACCACCCTCGATACCAGCATTAACTCTATCACTGCGGTGACTATGATACAGTAGTACACGATATTGATTTGTGAATTCCCCTTTCTCGTTAAGTTTACTTTCTGTACATAAAAAGATTGCACATTTGTTCAACGTAAGAATGTGAGCTAACTGCTCAAACTTTTTTCGAATGCTGTTGGCATTCTAGTGGCCAAACTTAATACCTTTCCCTAATTTAAGAATATTATCAAACGAAGTCATGAACCTGTATATCTTCTGCAGCAACTAAAACTTGTGGATTGCTTGAATCTTTGTTGAAGGCAGGCGTCTGTATATCTTCATCAAGGGATGAATCAAGTAGAATTATTTTTATGAAGTCATTTGGTATGAAGTGAGCGATCGGCGAATTGCAGTCATCACTTGTACAAGAGTTAGAGTGTTTATGTTGTTGGTAAGCAGCATTCGACATTGGCGGTAAATAGTTTTTCCTGTGAGTCGCATTTCGGCTTTTAGGACAAACCAAGAAGAGTAGAGGTGTTCCAATTTCCAACTTGCATTCTACACATATGGGACCCATTATCATTTGCATATAGATAATTTAAGACAGCAGTGTAACCATCCTTGACGCTAACAAATTGTGTATTTATCGCCGGAATTAGCACACGGTGGGCTTTTGGCCAATTCAAAATTAGAAGATGTCTAAGTCTGACTACTTGGTAAAGATGAGTCAGACATTACCAGGCGTAGTGTATGAAGTCCAATCCACACAATATAGTAGGGATGAGTCCAGGCAGCTTCCTTCTTTGAGTATGCAGTATATAGTTAGTATGGCGGTGCGTGGTGACGCGTTTATTCCGTCTGTCCTCCTCTCTTTCACACATGCAGAATCCTGAAATCACTGAACACAAACGGACGGAGGAACTATTGCGGAAATAAATTCACCAGGGGTCAAGATGTCACGGCAGGGGTCACGGGGATACCATTATGTATCAAAACAGTTGCTTTAACTTTACTTAACTTGATACAGTTAAATAAATCGATTTGCGAGGAGCCAAAATAACTCAAGCGTAGGGACAGGGACGAGGGGCGCTGAAAACCATAATTGCCGCGGGGCAAGACCATGTCAGCATGGAGGGAGAGTCTTGGGACCTGATACACACGGCTTTAGAGAAGGTGCAGGTGAAGATCCTCGCATGCATCTAAGCCATGCCTTCCGTGCACTAAGTTAGCGCCACTGGAGAAAATTTCGGCACCGGTCCCACCCTCTTAAAATTTCTCCGCGTCAAACTCTATATTTTTCTGGCACCGTGCTTGCGGCTGAAAGTCGATCCGAGAAACAAAGGACAAAAAGAAGGTTTTTGTTTGATTTTTTTTGCAAGGCAGCTTTTCATTATGCGCCATAAATACCACAGCCAAAGATATTTTTGAAACTATACTCCCTTTTGCCTAGCCCGATCTGCCTAAAAAATACGGCAGCTAGCGACTACATTCAAATGGCCGGGGTTATATAAACTTACGACTGTAGCTATGAATAAAACAAATAAATGCATCAACAAAATAATTCGCCGAAGAAATGTCAAAAGGCCTCATTTATGTTTAAAAAAGAACAAAAAAAGGGGACAATCAAGGAAAAGCCGGAACTCCATCCTATGCACCCCAATCTTCTAAAGTTTCAACGAGTCTGGAAAAGACCCGACATGGGACATGAGTAGGTCTCCAACCGTGTCGTTTCCTGTCGTGTCCACATAAAAGCACTTGCGCATGCGACGAAAACGGAAACGAAAACAAAACTAAAGCGCAGCGTTTGCGTTTCCGTTTGAATTAGCAAAGCTAAAAATTGTACTTGCGCAATCCGAACGAATGCGCTACTTTTGCGGGTGGTTTAAATCTGGAGTTAGCCAAAAGTCAAAGTTTATTCCGTGCTACAAGATCAGTGAAGGTTATTCAAGTTTAGTCAGTTTAGTTAACCATGGATGCGCTGCTGCCGTACTTTCTGAAAGATTGTCCATTTCATTTTAGAAAAGCACAAGAAAAAGCCGAGGCACTACCACGCCCTCAAAAAAACAAAAACTGCATTCAACCTGGACAAATTAACAAATGACTACTGTTGGCTGCACTTCCGTTTCTATAAACCCAACTTGGTGAAGATGAAGGAGCAATTAGAAATTCCGGACCTTGTGAAGTGCAATAATTGCTTTATTTTTCCTGGAATGGAGGGTCTATGCATTTTGCTGAAGCGACTCATTTATCCCGGCAGGTAGGGCGAAATTCAGATTTTAGAATTTTAGATTTTAGAGCAATCCAAACTAATGGCAGTTTTGGTCAAATCTATTAGATTTGCAGATTTGATGAAATTCTTTCCAAGGACGACATGCGAATTATCACGAATTGTTAATCGAATGACAAGATTAATTCTTCAAAAGCACCTACACCGATTGACTGATTTAAGCCAAACCTGGTTAACTGCGGCAAGACTTCAAGAATTCTGTGACGCTCTAGTAGCGAAAGGATCGCCATACAATCGCTGCGTGGGATTTTTTGATGGAACTCTTCGACCAATAAGCCGGCCACTTCGAAATCAAAGTGAAGTTTGTGAATATTTCAGAGTTTGGATTATTTGCAAGCTAATGTTAAATTTTATAATTGTTTTATAACTACAATGGCCGCAAGCAAGTGCATGGGATTCCTTCCTTCTCCCTCCGCAGAGGACGGACGTGCTCATCCGATCCTCCCGAACTCACAGCACGGTTGCACGGTGCAGTACGCTCCCTGCCTGCACGTACTTTTCCGTGCACGTGCACAGGCAGCCATATTGAAAATTTGTAATTTGGTCTCAAATCTTGCCAAATTGAACCAAATTGACGGTGCCCAGTCGGTGGATTCGGTAGAAATCCCCTTGATCAGGGGTCGCACAGCAGCCCCTCAGTGCGGGAGATCTTCAGTGACAAATAAAACCGCATGGTCAGGGGTCGCACAACAGCCCAGTGCGCGAGATTATCACGGACAATTAAATCCATATGGTGAGGGGTCGCACATCAGCCCTTTAGTGCGCGAGATCAGCACTGATGATCAAATACTCATGTAAGGGTCATACTGCTGCCCCTCAGTATGGGAGAGGACGGGGTCATCATTCGGCCGAATTCGGAAAAAATCAAGGGACAGGAAGATCCTCAAAGACGGGGTCACAATGACCTCAATGGAGGAGACTTCAATTTAAGACTTCTATTCGGACAAAAAGGACCTCTGGACTACGCTCTTCAAACAACTGGATAAGTTGCGGATCTTCTGCAGTAAACATAGGTACACAAATTAAACTAACAAGATAATTTTATTATATAACATCGAATCACGTATTGCTTTGTTATTTTCACTGTTTTAAATGGCATACTTTGTGACATTCCGTAAGATTTATTCTTCCACACTCTGATAATTTTGTCGTTCTTCCCTTTTTGGTGTCAAGCGCTACGATTCGAAAATGTCAAACAAACCAAATAGAAACCACTGTGTTAAAGAGCAGTGTATTGCGAGCACCCGAAACACAACAAAAATTAAATTCGTTTCTTGCAAACAATGCAGCACCAAGACGCACATGATGTGTGTTCCAATTCCCCGTAATCAATATAAAACTTTCGATAATGCTAACTGGATCTGTAGTATTTGTATTGAAAAGAACAGT
>JAAXYW010002696.1:0-14229 GCA_036851895.1 Orthonychiurus folsomi | reverse complement strand
ATATGGAGGACGAACTGGCGTCCAAGTTCCTGAAAAAATGGGAACAAAAGACAGTAAGACGGGAAAATACATTCAAACAAATTGGTTTAAATGTGTACTAATTAATTGCGTACTAAATTTACATAATTAGCTTGGAGGAAAGAGTGGTAGGGAAAAGCGACTACTCAACCGTGTGTTGGAAAGAATGAAGGCTTCGGATAAGGATGATCTTTTGGACATGCGAAAATTGGGACTACCGGACCAGAAACGGCTATTAAAACCACTTTTACCTGCGGAACCAGCTTCATTTGATTTTGGCGGATTTATGATGGAATACGACAGCCCTGTGCTCCGGGGTCAATGTCCAGTTAATATGCAAGATCGTTATCGCGCTGTTAACAGCGCAGAATCTAAGTGTCTTGCTGGAATTGACATGGGAGGGTGAGTTATTTAATCAATTAGCAGCTCAGATATTTTTGAAAATTTTTTACTCCGAAGTTAATGTTTAAAATCCATTTAACTTAATAATGGACTTTAGGTTGGCATCCAAAACTGAGGCAGCAGCTAAGATGCGAAAGGAGAAATTAGGTGGTTATTGCAAGATTGGCACATAATTTTTAACTCACACACTATTTTGAATTATATGTTTTCAGCGGCGAGGGAAAAGCGACTAGAACAATTTCGTCAAGTAGCTGTTGATGACGAACATTTCCGTTATTTGAAGGCATTGACAAATGATCAAACTGTCACTATGCCTCTCACTATTTTACAAGTAATGTGCCAGGATGTAGTGCCGATATTTGAGCAAATTTACAGATGTGAGCTTCAGTTTATTTACACTTAATACTTAACAATGTGCAATAGATAGTAAATTTAAACGTGTGCTTTCACCTGTTACGTTATTGCCAGATTACGCAAAGTGTTTGGGTCCGGATCATCGCTGTACACGCGAGGCGGGCCATCATTACATCAAAATGAAAAATCGCCTTGACATGTATAATTGTTTGTAAGCGCGCAAATGCTGCTTTGCAAAAAGTTTTGTACTGTTTTACCTTAAAGTATTCCGTATTGTTTATCATCAATAAAGAAATCAAAAAGTAATCGAGGGAAATTTATAATTGGGATTTTGGGATACTTTGCTTTGCATTTTGTACAGTAAGTTTTTTTCCCTCCTTTACTTTTCTCTTCCTTACCTTAGTTTTATGTTAGTGTAGCGAAGCGACATTAACCAAATTCGCTTTTGCTCCTCTCAGCCCAGCCCTTGATACGCAGTTTTAGAAATCAATAGAATTAAAACGCAGTTGGAATTGCTGGATTAATAACATCAGACCAGATGACGGAAAGCCAATGATGTAAAGGCTTAATTTTGATAGCAAATGTGAATTTGTTTGATTTTAAACACCGTCTACCCAAACCACGCAAACTCCGCGTGGCGTCCACGTAAGTGTCTTTGCGACGTTATCACTACAAATCAATTCATTAATGTACCAGCATTAGATTAGATTGCACTCTTGAAACTCATTAATTCATTTGAAAGGTACTGAAAGGCGTAATAGACCTCACAAGTTTTGTTGATCAAATATTTAACATTACTTTGGACATATTAAACGATACAAATGATTTTGTTGCGCAAGAGAAGCGCTAACAACTTTGTCCTACCGATTAGTGTTTTTTTCTGCAACGGTTGACTGGCATACAACTTGTATATTTTCCAACTCTGGGCGCACATTTTGTTGTCAATACTTGGACACAGTTTAAAAATGTCTCCAACGGCTGAGGAGATTTTATTAAACTCCGGAAAATGGTCAATCCGCGCTGCCCAAGGCATGGGTTTTCTTCCTTTGAGTGTTCATAAAAATACCTTTGGGCTTCATTACAATTCCATTCCATTCTTTTTGCCAATTTTAACAATTTTTGCTACTATTTCACAAGCTTTATACTACAGAACAAGCCGAGCAAACATATATAAACTGGGCGGTCAACTTCAAACGGATGTTATAGTCCTAACTATCTCAGGAATATTTTCAAGTTGCACTGCGCTCGGGATCAGAGTGTACAATCTATTCATCTGCAAGAAAACTCTTGCCTTCTGGGCAAAGAATGTCGAATTTGTATCAATTCTATTAAATCAAGGAGTAAGATTAGATTCCGACTACGCAGCTATTTTCAATGAGATCGGTACATGTGGAAGGCGTGCATTATTTGTATCAGTGGCTTTTTCACTGTCACATAATTGCTTGACGTTGTCCTCTGGGTTGTACTCGATTTACACAGGAAAACATTATGCGTCTCGTGGCTCAGATCCTGATTTATTGTTTTGCTTAGCGCAAATAATTTGGTTCACAAATGTCAACTTGCAAATTCTTCATGTCATATGGCTGACTTTCTTCATTCGAATCTATGCGGGATGCTTCAAGGTGATTAGGAAAGAGTTGGAAAAGGATTGTGCAAGTTCAACCGGTCGTGTCAATAGATTCCATAATTCTGAAGGAAGTTCTACCGTTTTTACGGTACGCGACCGCCAGAAATGTGAAGTTTCCCTCAGTGAACGGACTCAAATGTATTGTGATATATTTTATAAGCTTGAGGAATTAGTTGGTCATTTTAACTCGTATTATGGAATTCAATTATTGCACGAGGCTCTGCTGTGTGTTATTCAAATCACAATATATTCCTTCCTTGTAATTACTTGGGGAATACTTGGAAGCGGGGATGTGTTTAATCAGACAAATTTGGTCATGATAAGTTTGTATTCTTTCGGCCTGTACTTGTTAGGCACCTCGTCACAGTGCCTTACTACACAAAGTTTAAAATTTGGCAAACAATTGGAAATTATTTCTTCCGCAAATATCACAGTTGAAGATGATCTACGGAGAACAGTAAATGACAGCTCTTGATTAATTTGATTAAAAATTATGTAAATCGAGTTCATGAACAATTGATTTGCAGATCCAGCTTATGGCAATTCGGATCCACGGCAGTCCGCACTCCATTACTGCGTCCCATTACTTCAAGTTCAACCGTGAATTCATTGTTTCGGTATGGTAAAAGCGACTTTAACAAGTCTTTTAAACTAACCAGTTCTCAACTATATATGCATAGATATTTTCTGCAATTACAACCTATTTGGCAATTTTGATTCAATTGAGAGAATCCGACCAAGTTCAGTGAAATACCGGTTTGACAATGACATCCTTTTGCATATTGGCTTGGCGTTATGCAAATCCACAATGGCAATGGCACTGAAGTGGCGTTCACATTTCCGTCCCTGGAAATTACACAACACAGAATTCCATATCCATGGTGCAAATGCAAAATGCATAGGCTTAAATAAATTACTTGAATTTTCTACCCAGCTCCTTAGTTTGCTTCTCATCGCCATTACTTTAAGAATTTCCTGGTTGAACACCTTATTGGCTTCACTGCTGCACGAGCATCCATTAAATCATCAATCTTAACCACTATTTCAAAAGTTCGCATTCTCAACATTCTTGTGTAGTAGCTAATATTTGGTATTATGATATCATTAAATGAATTAATAAAATCAATTTGAATTTAACAATAAGTTGACGACTAACTACTGCACTGAAGTATTAACTTCTCATTTCCCCAGTGGCTAACGCGCAGCGCTTGAAAATTTTTGTAATTCCCTTTCCTTTACCTGTGACGCTGCGCTGCACTAACGAGTCTTATGACAAAAACCTGTACTATTGAGATTTACTTGGACATTGATGGCCACTCTATAATTGTCCATAAATTTATCAGCTTCGTCGGTCAAGATGAAACTAATATTGTTCTCAATCAATAAAATCTTAGTTAAAATTTAGGAAATGGCACTGAGCTGTAAAAACATGATTTAACTCGTTCCGTTCATTCCGAAGCAATAATAAAAAATGAATTCAGATTTAAAAATATAAAACATGACATGAAATGGACATGGACATGGAATATAGCAAATATTAATATAAATTACTAGAAAGCGAATTCGAGAATGAATGCAGATGTCTTAAGGACATGTATGCGGTTGACACAATTAGTACCATCAAATTAAGTAGAAAACTTGAGTTAATTGATCACTTAAACGTGGGATTTGTAATACATGAGTAAAAAAAAAGAAAATGCGACAGAGCCAAATTATTAGAAAACAGCACCCCTTAGCACAGTTTCCGTCTTTCCTGATTGTGAACTTCTGCAAATGATAACCTACATTTTTAAAATTTCACTCCGTAAAATTTTAAGTTTAGGAATATTACGGGAAAATTAATTAACTAGGACACTAGGTGGACACTGCCACGCACGCCGAGCCGGTAAAAGGAATTGGGAGGAAGCGACGCGACGACGAGAAGAGTTGCATTTTTAGGGCTTCGAACATTTTTGAAAATCATGAATTTGAAATGCTGGAATTGTTTTAAACTTGGAATTCCATTGTTCCACACTTTCGCGTTAGTTCTTCTGGAATGCATGCGAGTTGCTCAGTCAGTAGCCAGAGATGACCCAAATCTCACTAAACGCCTAACATAATTTCAGAGGATAAAGTGGTTCCCGAAAATCCTCCCAAACAATCCATGCAGGAAAAACTAATTGATTTAGAAGCGTTTTCAAAATTATGCTGACAAATTTTAACCTATACGCAGCGCAACTGCCATAGATTTCACTTGAGTAACTTCATGCCAATTCGGTAGATGGATAATCAGCTGTTTCTTTTCACTCCGTTTGCCACGAATCTCCGATTTCTTCAACTCATTCTCCTGTTCAATTGGCTTTTTTCTACCCTATTGTTAAGTGCTCAGGGGCGAATTCTGGACACGTCCACATCAAAATTATTAGTTATTAAGTGAAGGTGATTCCAAACTTAACAACCAATCCCTTCTCAAGACTTGAGCATTTAGAAGTCTGGGTGACCGGCTGCTCAGAAATTATTTATTTTGTTTGTAAAATCGAATAATTTAATTTAAGGAGCAAAGAGTGAACAGTAAAGAGCCAACAGAAACTGGTTTTTTAGTGAATCAAAATCAGCAGTGGAGTCAGTCCACCGTCAGTCACGGCTCCACACAGTGTAAATTTAAAACAGGGACAGGTAATTTTAATGTTATTCAAAAGCATGTGCAATCCAAAATCAAATTTATCAAAAATCATTAACTGAGATTAACGGGACAGAGTAACAGAATCTGATTTTATTTTTATAGGGTCACTTGAACAATGGAGGAAAGCACACCAATGGAGACTGACCTAGTTGACCCAGCCCTGCTGACCTTGATTGAATATAGTTTTAATGTCAGTTTCACAGAATCATCAACATCCGAGCAGCCGTCTTTCTCGACTGCCACTCCAGTGAAAACGGACAGTCACAGTGGAAAATCCTATCTGGCTTCCACCAGCGAATTGCTTCGTCTTTGGGCAGTAGGCAACCAACAATGTGACTACGAAAATTTGATTGGGCAAACCTGCTTTGAAATTGTGAGTCTTCATATGTCCTCGCCCTCCTTCAAAGATCCTAAATACTCATTGGTAGCAAAATCGGAAGACAATGTTCCTACCGACACGGCTGTTGGAATTGAAAGCATGAAAACAAATGACATTGGATGTCTCATTTCATACTGGTTCATGGATTCAATTGATCGCTCTTTCGAATACGAACGTCGATATCCTAAGGTAGTAACAAATATTTAATTGAACAAGTGCTCATTACGTATATAGTAATACAACTCATTTCCTCTTTGTTTTCAGTTGATTAATTCCAATCAGTCACATCAAATTCTTCATCAAATTCGAGTCCAGTGCAGGGATCACATTGGGCTTATTCTTCAAGGTACACGACGGCTCTGTTGTGTGTCTTCTGTATTCTTCAAAACATGTACATTTTCATTTCAATTGCAGAGGCTTATTTTCCCATATCACAATCAACATCTCCACTACTTCTTCCTCTGTTGAACCAGACAATTCAGGGCGAGCTGATATCTGACCTGGCTTCTAAATTCTACACAGATTTTGAGCTATTTAAGAAGGTATTTACACCACTACTTCGAGATTTATGGATTCGAATGAAGTCTGGGTCAATTCTAAACAATCGTCATCGGGCTCCACTTACTGCCCTTCATTGTCTGACCGAAATTAGAATTGGTACAGGAAAGGTTCAATCAAGACCATTTGCTCAACTTATAGTCGAACAGGTAAAGCTTTTGGGCATCATACACACCAATTATGTATTGAACGCTTGAGTTGCACAACACTAGTTTAATTTTTTCTGCAGGACAATTTTATTCCAGAGGCTCTGACACCTGCGATTGGTTACGAAATTGGAGTTCTCTCATACCTCGCTCCATATTTCTTTGTTTCAATCATTTACGAGGACGACCATAAACTTGGAGATCAATTTTTTAGTCTTCAAACTTCCCCAGACAATTCGGGAATTGCTACACTTCAAGGGGAGCTAGAATTTACTCGGGTAAAACTAAAAACTGGTGATTTCAGTGTTTTACCTTTAATTCCGAACTTAATTTATGATTTGGTTTCTAATGTGTTCAGACAATACTACACAAAATTGTACATGGAATTCTGTCCAATGTTGGTTCAAGGGAGAAGTGTATTCAGTTTCTAGGAGAAATCTTGAAGCGAAATGCGAGTCGAACCAAGATTGCCAGCGATCGTAGAGAACATTGCTCGGACGGGCCTATGCTTAATTACTTGTCAATGTTTCAACTACTTTCACTTAAAGTCAAGTTGGATAAGATTGATCACTACTACCTGTACAATCCAAAGTCACTTGTCGACATCAAAAACGATACAAGAATTAAAGCTACACAATTAGAGGTGGACACTTGGATTGAGAGTCTCAGTAAGGGAGTTTATTGTGCTAAGACCTTCCAATTTCGATAGGCAAGGTGTTAAATTTGAAATATTACTGCTTTGTAGAACTACCAGATACGGAACCGAATTTCCCCACTATTTGCTGGTTCCTTACAATTCAAGCACATCACATTTGCTTAATTCCAACAATTAACACTTTTCAACGTTTGCTGAGGCAAATCAGGGAGCTTCAAAAAATGGTAAGTTGAATTTGTGCGAATATATTCCGAAATTATGTTGTCACAAATTTGTACAAAGGTGAGTGAGATTGGCGCCAATGAAGAACTTTTAAGGTCACAACCGAATGGTGGTCGGCACTTGCGGCTACTTAAAAGATGGAAACAGGAAATTAAGGTAAGTGTGTTCTACCGAGCTTTTACCCTTTTCATAGAACTTGCAGTTAATTTTGTATTTTCTTATCAAGTTGATGACACAAACTCGAATGAGCGTGGACGCAGTTCTTCTTCACCAGGACTTCATGAAGCGCTGTGTATCTTTCTATTCGAATGTCGCCATGTTTTTAAATTCAATGATTTTACCTGCCGGGCAGCACACCGTTGAACTCCCCTTACCAAATGAAGTGCCCCCAATCTTTGCTAATTTGCCTGAGTGGTATGTTGAGGATATCGCCGAGTTTTTGCTTTTTGCTTTACAGTAAGTGTGACTATAATTCCCACTATCCAACTTGTCAATCATAAAAGTAGCTTGACACGAAATCGGAATTATAACTACTGTTTAACGCTTCAGGTACGCACCTGTTTTGATGGCTGAATCTATCGATGATCCTATTATCCTCTGGTTGCTTGTAATGCTATGCACATCACATTATATGAAAAGTCCGTATTTGGTGGCCAAATTGGTTTGTTACATATACATAATTTCATGGCGCATTTTTGGATTTTAATGTCTTTGCTGAAATTTGTAGGTGGAAGTATTGTTTGTGATAAATCCGCATTTACAAGGTGGTAGGACGGAATTGCTGCATCGAAGAATCATGGCCCATCCAATTGCTGAGCAACATTTGCCATCCTCGCTTATGAAATTCTATACTGATGTGGAGACTACAGGGGCAACTTCTGAATTTTATGACAAGTTTACGATACGCTATCACATTAGCATTATACTAAAATCAATGTGGGCCAGTCAGGTTCACAGGTAAGCGTGCGGCCTTATTTCTATCACCTGTTGATGTTGAATTTTTAATATAATATTTTGCCCAATAATTTACACCTTGCTTCAATTATTGTGTACAGATCCGCCATTGTGCACGAGTCGACTTATGGGAAGCAATTCGTACGCTTTGTAAATATGTTAATGAACGATACTACATTCCTTCTGGATGAAAGCTTAGAATCATTAAAAGTAAAGCAAATTTAATCAGTAATTACATGTATGCATACTTTTCGAGGTAGAGCCTTATATTAACGTGTGCCTTGTATATTATTTATGTGTATAGCGCATTCATGAAACCCAGGAAATGCAAGCGAATCCTATTGCATGGAGTGCTCAGTCTCAAGACATACAACAAAATAGAATCAGACACTTACAACAAGATGAAAGACAGTGTCGGTCTTACTTGACTCTGGGAAGGGAAACGGTTGACATGTTCCACTACCTGACTGAACACATCCGAGAACCATTTTTGAGACCAGAATTGGGTGGGCGGCTTGCTGCTATGCTCAATTTTAATTTAGCGCAGTTGTGTGGGCCAAAATGTAAAAATTTGAAAGTCAAGAATCCAGAGAAATACGGATGGGAGCCTCGAAGACTATTATCGCAGTTAGTTGATATTTACCTGAATTTGGACTGCGATAAATTTGCTGCCGCTTTAGCTGGGGATGAAGTGAGTTTTAATAAATCATTCAAATATATTTGGCACAAAATACTAATGATTATCAAATTATTGCGCAGAGATCATTCAGACTTGAATTGTTTGAGGATGCAGCTGGAAGAATGGAGCGTGCGAATATCAAATTTGAGTCTCAATTGGAAAAATTTAGGACATTGGCCAAGAGAGCACAAAGCATTGTCGTCCAAAATATGCGGCAGGACACAGACTACAGTGATGCTCCGGAGGAATTTAAAGGTTAGACATCAATGCTTAATTGTAATAGAATAGAGCACTGCAGAATAGCCAAGTCTCGTTAACTGCAAAACATTAGGTATTCACCTTGATTGCAAATTATATTACAGATCCATTAATGGACACTTTGATGGATGACCCCGTTTTACTACCAAGTGGAAAAGTTATGGACCGTTCGGTGATACAGCGTCATCTTCTAAACTCCAACACAGATCCCTTTAATCGGCAACCGCTCTCTGAGGATATGCTGACTGATGCCACAGAATTGAAGCAGCGTATCCAAGATTGGAAAGATAAGAAAAATACTGCTTCTGCTTGATATTAAAATTTAAGTATTACTTTTTGATCAGTTTGTGTTTGAATTAAGATGAACCAGTGCACTATGATTGAATTCCTTACAGTTGAGCTTTGTCTGAATGAGTTTTAACTGTGCAAGAGTTCTGGGATTATTTAGTGTATCAGAAATTTAACTTCCGGTGTTTTGGTTTTGAGAATTTAACTGTCTCATAGTGTTGATTGATGCATGATGGTAGTGTTAGTCTAAAAACTGAGTCATTACAAAAGCGAGCAAGATATGGTGGAGTCAATTCACTTTGACCGAACCTCAATTGTACCTTTACATTTTGGGTGTTAGTTTGAAAATTATGAATGTAGATATTGGATAGTAGATAGTGATTAAATTTGTACTGTAAATTATTACTAAATGGAATTAAATTGTTTTTATACGACTTTGTGAGTTGTCATCTATGTCACATTGATATAAGCAAACGCACCATTCAAACATTTTTTACAAAGGCAGTGCTGAGCTGACATAGGGTTGCAATGCAAAAATAGAACGCTAGCGTTGAAAAAAAGAGATAACAATGCGCAGGGTAAAGTAACAACAATTTTATTTAATCCGTAGCAGTGAAAGTTTCAACAGCAATTATAACCGAAGGATTGCAATTTTGTAGTGCAATTTCTAATCAAAAAAATGTTATTGTTCTCCTTGTTAAGACTCATTGAGTAATTCCATTTGCAGCCCTCAATTACGAATCAAAATTTTTGTCGTTTGCTTCCAAATTTTAGTACAGGGTGTTTTTTTTTGTTTGATCTGATTACAAAAATTCATAACTTTGTTTCTAATAACCCAATTTTAACAAGGAATATCTTATTTTAACCGGTTGGATTTTTTCATCATAAATTAACATTGTCGAGATTTCACCACGTATGCTCAAAATATCCCCAATTTTTGATTTGCACTTTTCAAGCCTAGCAACGATGTTAAATATCACTTTATTCAGAATTTCTTTTCCTTGAATTTGTTGCTCAATATTGTGTTTGAACTCATAACTGGTGTTGGTTTTTGGCTCAGACAAGATTTTTCAGGCACCCTCATAAAAAATAGCTTCGTCAATGGAGATAATTTGGTTTGGCAAACCCTCATTTTCGCGAAGCCAGAATTTGACAAAATCCGAACTTTTGTGGATCACTCTCATTTTGGGAGTTTTATTCAAAACTCTCACGGCCGCTTTCATGCCACTTCCTGATTAATGATAGAATTTGGTGTTTGCTTGGTGCGACACGACTAATTTCGAATGTTAAACTCCCTCCTGTACTTTCATTGTGACCACGGATTCAGATTTTAGAAAAATTTCAATAATTCTTGTATTTTGAAATGCGATGTAATATGGAGACATTTTGACTCGTCTCTAAAAATAAATCCATGCGAATACCTATTGAATAAGACCGGTTTGAAAAAAATCGGTTGTGTGGTTCGTGAGTTATAGCATTTTGTAATCGGATCAAACAAAAAAAAAAACACCCTGTACAATGAAATGGAAAGTTGTTGGATACGTGCCCACATTCAAATTGGGCAGCACTGGCAGAAGGTCATGCCTTTTTAATTGCTCCTTAACTAAAGCTAAGGCTAATTTTATTTGTACACGTGGTTTAGTAGTACGCACTTATTGCTATAAACTTTTAACTAATTTCGAGTTCACGGTATTGCCTTCAAACAAGAAAACAGTAGCTAGAATCCGAGAGTTCCTATTTTAGAAGAGAACCGATTTTTGTAAACAAATCCCAAATCCTAAACTTTAAACTTTAGGAAAATCCCTATCAAATATTAGTCCGAAACCCTAAGTTAATGAGGAAATTATGCCCTCCGGCGACTAAGAATTATTACTCAATTCCACATCTTGTCGGAATTAAAGTGTCTCATGGCCTCACTTTGGGAATTAAATACCCACCCATTTAACAATGAGTGGAAAGTAGAAGCGAGGAGAAACGATTGAGACGTAGACATCCAAATTTTTGATTGAGGGAAGGAATTCGTTTCCGTGACAGATCCGTTCGGAATGTCCTTTACGGTTTCTCCTTTTCCAGGAGATTCCGTGGCCAGAATGACGGAAGGAACCGCCTTGGCTGGAGTTGACTGCGGTGTTTTCCTTGGACTACTTCCCGAAATTTGACAAGTTAGATGTGGCATTTTCAAGCAAGGTGAATGTGCTAATACTTCCTGGCTCTTGACTCGACTCCTGGATCCCCCGCCTCTGCTGCTCTGCCTGCAATCATGAAAGTTAAGAACAAATTTTTACACGAAATACGATCTTGACGGGGGGTTTACGACTTGTGACTTGATTTTATTGACTTTTCAAGTTTCCGGAACAGCTGAGAGCGAGCAGCTGGGCTTTTGCACCAAAAGCAAAGGATTTCGTGCGTGAATGCGTTTACCATTTATGAGGCTTCATGCGACTGACGGATTTATTTGCATGGTCTCACATTCACGGAGTGAATAGGGGGTTGGCTGCCACGTTTTTCGCTCATTAAAATACTTGTTGCTTTATTTAAGAAGGACTTCATGCTCATGGCGAATTAAGACGTAAAAGAGTTTCAAGTTTTCACTTCTACCCGCACATGAGTCTTTCGGTCGAAAAAACAAACAAGTTCATCTGTGTATTTTTTATAAACACACAATTTTTGTATATAAGATCTTATTTTTCAAATGGTGAAAGTGCAAACGCTTAAATTTTTAATAACATTTTCAAAGACTGTTTTTTACATTTTTTTACATTCTACGAATTGCGCACAATTCAGCCTCAGTTTGCAAAATGTTTTAACGGTGCACGCATCACATTAAGGTTGTACGTGGACAAGCTAACACGCACGTTTCCTAATTTCCTCCCCTTTAACAGAATTTCTATTCCCCATTCAAAACGCGCAAGTCAATCCCTTTCTTTCATTCGAGATTTCCAAGTGAAGTGACTACGTCCACTTGGAGAATAGCACATAATCCTTTCCCATACGCACGCCAGATCAAAGAGGGCTTTCTTGCTCTGTTCATTTATTACTCCGTAACTATGATTTGAGATTTGTTAGCCTAAAAAGGAAGAAAATCCTCTTGTGGATTTTTTCTCGCAAATAAACTTGAAGGAGGAATAAAAGGATTGAACCCCTGCTTACTTCTGTTATTTACAAATGCAAAAAAGAATATTGCACGCGCTTTTGTAGATTGTTCTCCCTACTTTGGGATTACACAACTCTACCACATCTGCCAATTCAATATGCTGTGGCGTGGCACAGAACTCCAGGAGAAGGTCGAAACGCAAGGGACGAAGGATTTTCTGATAGGATGCGAAAAAGTAGGGCAATGGTTTTCCTTGCTTCACCAATTTCCGGCGTTGACGAATGTGAATTAGATTAAAACGTAGTCTGGTTTTAGCCAGCCGTCAACTAATTACAGAACACATGGAATTGACAGTGGAACATGAATGCAATGAATGGAGAATTTCATGGAACATTTATTTGATTGCGTGAAGGCATTTTACAGGGTCATGTTTCTGGAATTCGGGGAATGCGAATGGCGTTACGCTTGAAATAGGAATGGAATAGGGAACAACGACTGACTACGAGCAGTAAATTTTAATAGTAGTCGTGTCGGGTCTATCGTAAACTTTATGACCTAATGTATTTTCAATACTCTCCACATGTATTAAGCTAGCTTAAATTGAGTTTTATATTGAAGCTCATTGAATAAAGTTTTTAATATTGTGGTACAATTTTCGGTAGTAATTAATCGATGGCTATATTGTCTACTAAGTTGATTATTGTTGCTAAAAAGCTTGCGAGTCGAGACGTGTTTGACAAGTAAACCAAAATGCTCGCACATCAACCAAGCATTATTAAATTACTGAGATGAATGAACGCTCAACTAACATTAACTTTTAATTATTGTTGATCATGCTCGTGGTGAGGTGGAACATAATTGAGAACGAAAGTGAACGTTAATTCAACTCATCTCTGACAGCGACAGCATCTTCCTCAAAATTGTCACGTCTCATTACAACAGTTGAGAAACAATACGAACAGCAAACAGTATGAAGCATTGTCATAATATTTCAACATAAAACTAACGAGGAAAGACCACGATAACTACCTTACATCGATGAGCGACAAACACGCTGTTATAATCCAAGTCGGTCTATGTTTTAAACAAGTCAAGAAACTTATTTTCCACACAAATGTAATCAATTAAAATCAGGAGCGGTCATACAGTCAAAGCTTGAAGTTCAAACTAACCCCCTGGATGAACTTATTTTCAACAAATAAAATAAACTTGAAAAACTTCCTGCTTCCTATTTGTCAGTTGCATTGCACCTTAAGTTTAACAACATCCGTGATCCCACATCCAATTTCTGTTAAATGTTTTGAGAAGAGGTTAATAGCCTCAACTGAGTTGTTGAAATTTCAAACACGCCCCCTCATTTATGATGGCTAGGCTAAAACAGGACCCAGGTACTTTCTAAACCACTAATGCATCCATTCGAGCCTAGACTGAGGTTTGCCAATCTCATTTATCATAATTTTGTTTACCCAGCCTCATTCCCTGGTCTCTTTTAATATGTAAACACCGCAACACACTACCGCACCGCAAAGGATCCAATTCTATGCGTAATGCGTAGCCCAAGGAAGAAATAACCTTTGCACTTCAAAGTGTAAAATAAACCCACACGTGGACGTGCATAAACACACACACACACCTTTTGGATCCATCCATCCTCCTTAAATTGCAAGCCTAATTCTGCAAATGTGGTACATGTCAGATTTTAGCCAGTATGTAATGTGTGGGTTATTTGTAGAGTACAAAATACTTGCTAACCTTTAATCAAAGGAACAAAGAAGAATGCTCTATACTAATACTGCATTTTTACAACTTATTGTAATATAGAAACCGCCATTAAGTATTTCACTTAAAATCACTATCCAATGAAATATTGTCTCATCGCCAAAAACAGAAAATACAATGTTTTGATGAATAGTCTCCCCCCAACGGAACTACT